>JAADVW010000350.1:0-34332 GCA_023335875.1 Elongisporangium prolatum
GGACCATCAGAAGGGTAAGCTCCGTCAGCGTAATCCGGCAGTCCGGTCTCGACAGGGCCGTACTGGGAGTAAGCGTCGAATCGGTCCTGGGAATTCACACCACGAAGCATGCGCTTCACGACAGTATCATTTGGCGGCGGTTCGATAGAAGCTGCACGCTGGTCGTAGGACTTTTCATCGTCGTCAGCGGGCTTGTCACCAATGTTGACAACGTAGTTGGCTCCTCCTGAGCCCTTGCTCTCCTCTCGTTCACGGTATTTGGCAGCATTCTTGTGCTCGCCACCATGATGATGCTTGTCTTCACTGTCGTGGTACTCATCGTTGCCGAGATGGTCCTTATCCTCATCGCTGTCCTTGATTCCGTAACTCGGAGGTGTGAATCCGTAGCCTTCTGGTTCGGGGCAAACACCAGGAATCACATGCGTGACAAACTTGATCTTGAGCTGCTTGTCGCCATCGTAGATGGTCAGCTCGTCAGCGTGCAGCGTCGATACCCAGGTCTGTACGGTTTCGTACGCAGTATTGCTTAAGCACTGTGAGATTGCCAGCATGACGGTCGCTTCTCCATCGTACCCTTCTGGCGTACCGTGGTGATCGCCACCGGAGCACGCGATGCGTGGCTCGTCATAGCCAGCCGCTTTGAGCATGAGACTGTGAGGCATCGGTTCGGAATTGGTGGCTGCAAACGCCATGCGGGTCTGCGGCTGCTGACCACTAGACTTGGTCATGGCCTTGTTGAACGACACGACTGCGCCATTGGCGACCTGCAGCACGCTCACGCCCAGCAGAGCTGAGATCGCCTTCATGAGAACGAGATCGCCAGCCTATGGATCTTGGGAAGTGAGATCTATCTTGAAAGCCATACAACATCCATGCGTCGCTTTGTCCGCCAGCCCCAAGCCACACAATCGCCATATCCGCTTCAAAGGGCGGCCAAAGTGGCGGATATGCGTCGCTTCACATAAAGATCGTGCCTGTTCAGAGAGAACGCTCTGATTGGCTGGAATAACGATAGGGGTATTTTAGAGAATAATCGCGCAGCAACGTGGCTACATTAAAATTGTGTACATTATGGACTTTTCATCTGTTCTCAAGTGAATCCAACTTGACTTCTCCGGAAGAGGCGCAGTCCCGCCGTGGGACGAGAAGGATCATTTTGAAGAGGGGGAGAGGATCTAAGGCCATGTGCCACTTGTGGGCGTCCAACGTTTTTCCGAAATTAAATATGCTTGAGCCAGCTTCAGCTCCTGTCACAACAAAGGAATAACAGATTCCGGCTTTTCTTTGTGAGCAAGAATAATTACTTTCATCCTATTGTCACTATTGATCAAAAGTTCAGCGCTTTGCAACCACATGCTGGGCACAGATTCAGTAAGCTGGTCATCTGCAAGGTACCGGTACGCCAAATAGCTGTACGCTACACGACGGCGACTAATTATTGAGCCACACAATGCGACGGAAAATGGATTTTGTCCGGACATTTTACGGTCAGTTTGTTCACTTGCCACCATCGTCCGGGTGGTGCGGGATCGGGGACCGCGCGACATGTGGTTTCATGACCTCACCTGATCGTTTCGACAGGCCATCATTCTGTAAGGGCTCGGGGAATTTGATCTGACCCTTCCACCGTCGTCTGTTGCTGGTCTTTGGCGCTGGTCGTTTTCTTTCCAGGAAACTTACGCTCTTTGCCAGCCTTTATTACCTAGAAATTCCTTTTCCTTGGGTTGCAACTTCTGGGGCAGCTACGGTACTGCGTTTGGAACACCATACACCATGTGATTGGCTAAAAGTGCGAAGCAATGCGGGGAAGGGATGCTGTTCGCCCAGAACCTTTCTAACCAACAAAGGAGAAAGAAACAAGCAAGGAGCCAGGCCTGTGCTCCCCAACCCCAACCCCTTCCTCTTCCCTTCCCCTTCTTCTCCGTCCTCGCTTACCTCGTGAGGGAAAAGGACAAAAATTTGTGGTGAGCGAACCGTTCGCCCGCAGCGTAATTTACGTTTTCGGCACCGGCGGCGCGCGCTCTCTCCCCCTCCAACCTCGCCCCTCTGTGTGCGCGCTAGTTCGCGGCGTCCTCTCCCTTCCTTCGACAAGCAAGTCAGTGAGGAAAAAGCACACCTCGCCGTCTCAATCCTCTCTTCCCGTGCGGACTTCGACACAGCCCAGATACAAGCATGAGTGCAGCAACCACTGATCGACGATGGAGTCTGGCGCGTGCGACCGAGTTCTTTAGCGGCGATGGCAAGCCCGATATGTGCGTACCACTTTCTTTCTCTCCTTTTCTCTCCCCTCCTCTTCGCTCGCCCCCCTGAGGGGACGAGTAGAAGCCACACACAGGTGAGCTCATTAGCGATTGTGCTCCATGTGTAGGCTGGACATTCGCGGTATGACGGCAGTGACGAAGGGCGCGACTGGAAAGCGCGATAAATTCCGTAAGAGCGTGTCTCGCTGCGGTGTCTCGATTTACGGCCCCAAGCACTCGCAAAGCACCGAAGTGACGTCGGCTGCAGGCTCGCGCGAGAAGATTTTCATCGAAGATCCGCGTGCTCCGTGTCTGAACATCGACTACTCGCACGATGCTTACCGTCTGCTGCCGTCGTCCGAAAAGTTCTCGGCGCACACGGGCGTCTGTCAGATCCTAGGCACCAAGTGCATTCGTGGCGGCAAACACCGCATCAAGGTACGCTCTTCTGCCTTCGTCCTTGTTCACTGAGAGACATGAGAGCTGACGTGTCCTCTCTGCTTTAGGTTGGTGATATCATTCGCTTTGGCTCAGTGGGGCTCCTCGTGACGGAGATCGACACGGCCGGCATGGGGCCGAACGACGCGTCGCTTTCGACCTCGGAGATTAACCAATTGATCCAGCGCGTCGTCTGCCACGACGAAGGCGTGACGGACGTGGACTCGGGCGTGGATACGGACGACGACGGCGGTGATGATGCTTCAGGCAACGACGAGTCCAAGCCGCGGGCGTCGACGCAGCGCCAGTCGACCAGCGCCATTTGCTATGTGTGCTATGACGAAACGGAGGACGACAACCCGCTGATCTCGCCCTGCAAGTGCTCGGGCGACACGAAATACATCCATCTGAACTGCCTCAAGAGATGGAACACCAATGGCGAGAAGAACGAGATTTGCACGGTGCTGGATGAGAGCAACGCGCGCACGTGCTCCATCTGCAAGGCGCCGTATCCGTCCAAGACACGACTGCCGTCGGGCAAGTCGATCTCGTTGCTGCCGGATCGGTTAAACCCGCCCAGCATTATGTTCCAGGTTGTGACCAAACACTCATCTTCGACGCTGAACCTGTCAACGCGGTACCAGTTGAGCTACAAGATGCTTATGGAGAACGATATTCACCGTCCGCTCATGGTCGGTCGATCTTCGCAGTGCGATCTGGTGCTCAAGTACCGCACTGTGTCGACAATCCACGCGGAGATTCACTACAACAAGGGCGAGTTTCTGCTCAAGGATGCTGGCAGCTCGAACGGCACGCTGCGATACATCTACCGTCCGCTGACGTTGCATAACAACCAGTCGCTGCACGTTAAGTTCGGTCGCACGGTGCTGTCGATCAAGCCGACGAAGAAGATTCGTCTGCCGCATTTCTTCGGCACTGGCAACAACCACATGCATACAAGCAGCAACTCGCGCATCGAGGGCAGCATCCACGAGGACGAGGAAGATATGGCGCAGATCACGCCCAACAACAGCCGCCCTGTGTCTCGGTTCCACATGCCGATGAACCAGACCCCGCAGCAGCAGACCCATCAAAATACGCACTCGCTGCAAGCGCAATTCCAGAATTTAGATCTGTAGCTCTCGCCGCCCTCCCCCTCACCTCTGTACTGGATGATGAAGCTGCTCGATATCCCACCAACCTCCCGACCAAATAGCACCAAGCCCACCTTTGAAGGAACGCTCGGCTGCATTGCTCTCGTCTGCCTTGTGATGACTCCACGAAGACCTGCTCCATCGACCGTATCGCCCCGCCGCTTGCTGCTTGATACCCGAGCTGGCTGGCACTTAAGCATTTGGGTGTACGATCGAGATATGAACGGGAAGCTTGGAGTCTATATGCAAAGCAGGCGAGAACCCCCTGTGTTTCCTTTTTATTTGTAATAAAATGCAAGCAATTTCTTATCTCATGTGAGTGAATTGGTGAGAATTGGTGCGACTATAATTGAGATTTTGTAAAGATATGGGGAAAATGGAGATGTTGATTTAGTCGTCAGTCAGGAACGACTCCATGACTCCACGCGCCATGGACTGCAGGATGGCCTGGTGGAAGCGAGCAGCGATCCGCGGGTGTTTCTGCTGCATCATCTGGTACTTGCTCTTGCTGAGGAAGAAGAGCGTGGTCGTGGCCTTGGCTTCGGCCGTGAACTGGTAGCGCATGTTGAGGATCATTTCTGATGCGCCGAAGATCCCGCCCTGGCAGATACGCGCGATCCGCTTCTTGCCAGCGAAGCCTGGGCCCATGCGCTCGTGCAGGTTGGACGGCAGGTACACGTCCACTTTGCCACAGCCGACAAAGTAGATGCCTGCCACCGGCGACCCAGCATGGTAGACTCGGTCTCCGGAGTGCTTAACGAGCTGCGTGATATAAAGCTTGCCAATGTCGTCGGTCAGGACTGTGGCAAGTGAATCGCCTACTGCCATGGTTGGTTCTGGCTGAGGCTGAGGCGACATGGTCGGGTTCTTAGGCAGAAGCTCGTTGAGCAGAGCCATGCCGCTGCCTGTGGGCATGCTCTCGCTCAGTGGCAGCACGCCTTCTTCGACCAGGATCTCATCCTCGCACCATTCAAGCGCCTTGTCAACACTCTCAAATACGAGCGAACACAGACCCGAGCCGTCTTCGGGTTCGATCACGTCGTGGACGCGCAGCAGGCGCTCGATCGTGTGCGAGAGGCAGGCAAAGACCAGCACGATTCCGTGCTGGGCTAGCAGTTGCTTGGTCGCGTTGAAGCAGCTGCGCACAGCTGTAGCGTCCACGCCACGTACACGTTCGAAGTCCAAGATGAAGAAGCGGGTGCGCTGTGCTCGTACATTCACGCGGCGGTCATCGTCCGAGACCAGATTGTTAAGCAAAGCCGTGTGTAGCGCTGAGGCGGCCGTGCTGCCGCCTGTCGTTGGAGCGCGTGTGTTGCGTCCAGAAGCCTCTGCAAGCTCTTCGCCGAGCGTAGTCAAGCCATTAAAGTCAGCATCAAAACTTGGGCTACTCAAGCTGTTGCTACTGGCAGTACTCGTAGCGTAGTTGGCGTGGCCATTACCCAAGGCTGGCTTGGCTCCCAGCAAAGGCTGGCGCTCGTTCGACGCAGCAGAAGCGCCAGACGCCGTCGCTGTCGTTGTCGTGTGACCTTCGACAAGCACATGGCGACGGATCTCATCCATCATCTTGACGGAACTGCCAAAGAAGATGTAGCCGTCCAGCTCGAGCGTGACTATGGCGAGCTGCATGGTCTGCAGCAACGCTCGCTCGCGGAGATCGCGCTCCACATGGCTACGCTTCATCACGCGACGAACGGACGATACGCGGATGTAGGAGGCGATGAAGTTGAAGCCAGCCACCACAATGCCCACGACAATGCCGACTTCAAGGTTGGCCAGATTCATGACCAGGAATGTAAGCCACACGATGGCGTACTCTCGACGCAGCATCTTGTGGCGTGCGTGCCACATCCACTCCATCATGAGATCCACTCCAATGAGCGTCTGCAGCGCGCCAAAAAAGACCTTGGGCACGTACGCGATGACCGAGAACGGACACAGCACGAGGAAGATCTCGAGCACGAAGATGAGCACGCCGTTCCAGCGCGAGTCGAGCTTGCCACGCAGCGTGAAGATGGTCTGCGAGAAGATGTAGGAGCCTGTGAAGCCGCCAGTGAGGCCCGACACGAGGTTCGAAATGCCCACGGTCCGCAGCTCATGGTTGTGATCCAGAGGCGTGCCAAGCGCCATCTCGACAGCCGCCACGTCCAATGAGGACGAGAACGCGACCACAAAGTACATGGACACCCACGTTACGATCTGAGACGACACACCCGAGTAGATCATCTCGGTCGGCGCGTAGTACTGGTAGATCTCGAAGATCGAGCGCGGCGCTTGCGGCAGCGGACTCACCCACCCAGCCTTACGCGCGTCTTCGAGCGAGTACCCGCCGAGCAGCACAATCGAGTAGAACACGACCAGGATGGCGAACATGCCGCCAGGCAGCACAGCCATGTGATCGCAGCGAGAGAGCACCATGAACAGCGCGATGCCAGCCAGAACTCCCGGCGTGATGTGTACAAGCGCGTCGGAGTTGGCCAGCTTGAGCCAGTCCGCGGGCTCCTTGATGGTTGTGTTGGCCATCATGGACAGACCTGCCTCGAGACAGTAGAAGCCGATGTAGGCCAGGTAGCCACCCACGACCGGCATGGGCAGGTACTGCACGAAGCTGGCGAGCTTGAGCTTGCCCGTGATGATGAGTGCGATGCCTAGCAGTGCTGTGGAGCCCGCGAGCGTGAATAGCGTCGTTGCCAGGATCTGGTCCAGCGTCTGCTGCGAATCATTCGCTTGTGGGTCAAGCTGACGCACTGTGGACGTGGCCATGGCCGAGAGGAAGATCAGACCGGCGTCCTGCACTTGGCCGACCGCAAACGGCAGCGAACTGGCCACCGTGAAGCAAAGCTGGTGGACAGCTGCTGACACGAGCACGAGTTTGATGAGGTCGGCCATGTACGGCTGGAAGAACGGGTCGCGGAAGATGATCTGCGCGAAGCTGATCATCACAGGGATGAGAATGATCGTGTTGAGCGCACCATACAGCGTGACCTTGGTGGCGTGCTCGTAGGGCGACACTACGGTCTGGACTTTGCCTGTGGCTGTGGACGGTTCGATCGTCACGTCCCACGTTACAGGCAGCTCGTTAGTCGCCTTGCCAGCCGGGATTGCCACGGCCACAGAGCCTGTGGGCTTGTGGTATGAGTGACGCGGGGTCTTAAGCAGGTCCACGTGTGGCTTGGGCGACGCAATTGGCACAGTCGCGGACAAGGAGCCCGACCGCGGCCGGCGCGGCGTCTGGCTCAGCATCGGCGAATCAGCCGCTTGCGAAAAGTTGGGCATGCGCCGCCGAGGCGTGCGTGCCGTTGCGCCCAGACTGTCCATGGTTACGGCCGCGGGTCAAGAGATGGCAGTGGATCGACCACAGAGACCAGGCGGCTGCAGATCGAGGTGGATTCCGAATTGAGGAGGTTGCGTCTCGACCGCAGTCGCTCCTTTTTTGGGGGAATCAGGTTGATCACCTTGCGGTCTACATTAAACGTTTCCGCGCATAACTAATGCGAACGGTAACAAGTTGTGGTTCACATCAGCCTTCATGATTTGATGTTGATGTTGCTTGAGTGATTCCCAGTGAGCCAAATCAACAGTCGAGACGGTTAACGACTTGGCAAGAATGGTCGAATTCCGCCGCCAACCAAATCTGCATCAATATCCCTTTCGCGCGGAAACATAGTCAGGGAAAGGTGAAGAGCTAATGTGTAGCCGCGGCCATTAACTTTGAGGAAAGCACACACTAATTGCGACCGAATCGAAACGGCCATGGCCGAGCGCCGCAGCAACATCAGCAGCAGTGCGGCCGAGGCATTTGACGATAAAGAGGTAGTCGAAGAAGAGTTCGAGGTCGAGCTCGATGACTTATCTGCATGGGCCATGAATTTCTACGAGTGCGCGGCCGAGGGCGATCTGCCCACACTCAAGCAAATCCTCGACAGCGGCAAAGTCGATGTGGACGACGTGGACGTGGACGGCTTCACTGCGCTCATGGTGGCCTCAGCGGAGGGCCACCGCGAAGTCGCGCTCGAGTTGTTGAGACGTGGTGCGCAAGTGTCGATGCGAACACACGAATTGCGGTCGACCGCATTGCACTTTGCGGCCAAGCAGGGTGACCACCAGATCGTGGCTGCACTGTGTAAGGCCGACCCACGTGCGGCCGACGCATGCAATGTGAATGCCGATACACCGCTACTTTGGGCTTGCATCGAAGGACGAACGGCCTGTGTGCGCGAGCTGCTGGCGCACGGTGCGGATGTGAACGTGGTCAACCAGTGCGGTGCCACGACATTGATCTGCGCGGTCATGATCGGTGAGGATCCCGAGGCCGACGACAGCGATGATGCGCGCGCCGATATGCTTGAATTGCTGCTGGACGCGAACTCAAAGCTCATCAACTTCCAGGACCGCGAAGGTAGCACAGCCATGCACCTGGCTGCATCGTGCGGCTACCTGAACTGCGTCAAGACGCTGCTGGCTCGAGGGGCGGACATCACACTGCGCAATGCGATCGGCCAGACGCCACTAGAAGAGGCCGAAGCCACAGGCGTGACCGAGAGCCACGCGTGCGTGGACCACCTGAGGACCGTGTGGCGCCAACTGGAGGAACAAGCGGCCGCGCGGATGATGTCCATGCTCGAGTTGGAGGACGCGAACGAAAGCGAAGTTGTGAGCGGCCCCAACTCCGCAGGCAAGAAGCACAAGAAGAAGAACAAGCGAGCGAAGCGCAAGACCAAAGCTTCGAGCGGAGCTATGATCACTCAACAGCAGACGTCCCCCGCGTTGAACACTGCGTCCGCGCCACAGGATCCGCCTCTAATCGAGGAAACTAAGGGCGATGACGAAGCGGATGAGTCAAGCGGTGCAAGTGACGACGAACTGAAGACTCGAGCGAGCGAGGCGGATGATGTTGTTAACACAGCACAAGCGGACGAAGAAGAAGCGGTTAGTGCAGAACCCAGCAACGCTGCACTGAGTATCCCAGAAGGAGCTTGGACGACTGTGAGCAGGAAGCAGAAACCTGTTGTGTCTACAAGTGAGCGAGAAATCGTCGCGATGGAGACGGTGGAGCCTTCAGCACCAGTGCAGCTACCGGAGACGCCCCGAACTCGAGCAAGTAAGTGGACCCTGACAAATATTGGTCTAAAAATCGGATCTCTAATGCACGTTTGTGACTTCGTAGAGGTCATTCCATACCACTCGCGATCAAAAACTTCCCCACCACCACCAATAAATGAACTTCACACAGGAATCACGCAACCGACTTCGTTCGGAGTTGGGCTGGGTGGTGCTCCATTGCAAACCAGACTTGTGGGCTCCAGATCTGGCCAGGGAGCAACACTACGTACAGTCAACTCCCGATACGAGACAAGTACTGTGAACGAGACATTTGCCACCGCACCTGCGTTTTCAATGGCCTCTGCGGCATCGGTGCCCACGTCGACTGCATCCATGGATAGCCGTCTTTTAAGCCACATTCAGCAGGATGGATTTCGCTTATCTACTCAAGCATCCCCCTGGCGGTCGGCATTTGGGAATGGATCTTCATCACTTAATGCGCCGAGTCCAGCTTTCTCTTCGGCGACATCGACTTCGACAACGTTGGGCAGATCGCTTTGGAAGTACCCGCCAGCTCAGCGTGCAATGGTCACGGCCAACCAGTCTCTCATTCGCGAGAACAAGGAGAAATGGGTCAGCCGCTTGGAGCTTGCCGACGAAAATGTCGCCGATGCCATCGCCCTGCTAGCCTGTGGCATCTGCGGCGAGCTGGTGAATGACAATCTGCAGTGTAATGCAGCTCAAGTGGCCTCAACATCTCCTGGTGCCGCTTCTACGGCTGTCAGCTGCACGCAACTGTACTGTGCGACCTGCGTAGCCAAGACTGCTGCCGCCACCAATAGCCTGACGGCTTCAGGGAACGTTCTTAAGTGCGTCAAGTGCCACCATCTCATGCAAACGAACCGGATGACGCGAAATGCGTTTGCTCAAGCGCAGGCAGCATCTGTGGGCTTGTCAACGTCGTTTAGCATGTACTCAGCAAACAGCGGAAACGCCATGAACGATAGCTCTCGTCTTCCCACTACAGACGAAGTCAAGCACGTCTTCGACACCAGCTGCCCGCGTGCGTCGGTGTTACAATTGCAACCGCATCAAATGGTGCCTGGGATGGACTTGTCCGGTATGAGCATGGGCCAGTTGGACTTGCTGGAGCGAGCTCACCACCAGGCACTCGCGCAGATCATGGACTTGCGACTCGAGAATGCGCGCACACTCGAGCGTCTACGCATCGACGAATGGCTCAAGACCCAGCGCGACATCCTGCATTTCACGATGCCGTCGATGCAATCATAGAAGGAGAGAGAAAGACGGATAGACGTACACCAGAGCGAGCAAGAGAGAGCGAGTGAATTTAAAGAGACTGATAGTTGACGCATTGCAGTGTTTGATATTTGAATAATTCCTTCATCCGTGTGCGGGCGCGGCCGGGGTGACGTTGGCGAGGCTGCCACAGAGCTCTTGGAGCAGCTTGAGCTGCTTCTCGGCCTTTTCGCGCTTGATGGCGGCCGTTTTCTCCTGCACCTTGTCCATTAAATACCGGAAGGCCACGACGAACCAGTCCCGCTGGTGCTCGCTGTCGGCTTCAATGTCGAGCGTGCGCGTGTAGGTCACAAGTGAGAAGCACCTGCACGAGTTGCGAGGCGACACCAGTCCCTGGTTCAGAGACCGCGCGAAGACAGTGGTCTGCTGGCCGGATTCAATCGCGAGGATGTCGTCCAACTGCATGGAGTCCCCACTCCGACCCTGCCACGAGATCTCGCCAAAGCGGTTGATGAACAACCGCGTCTTGTGCGGCCGGCCTTTGCGGCCGTGCTTCCACACGCTCTGCATCTCCATGCGCTTCATGATCGACAGCTCTACCTGCTGCGCCACCCGCTTCTCGTGCTCGTGCGCGAGAGAGATCAGGAACGCAAAGCTGCGCTGCAGCCAGTCCCGCTCCGCCGCGCTTTTGGCCTTGATATCAAACGTACGCGTGCGAGTCACGAGCGAGAGCGTGCACTTGGCGTCCTGGAGCGTCAGCGTTCCTTTGTGCAACGCACGAGCGAGAACTTCCGTGGTCGGACCGGCGCGAATCTCGAGGATCGAGGCCAGCGAGATGCTTTTCTTGGCCTTGCTGCTGGATCGACCGGAGAGGAGCTTGGACGTCCACCGCAGCGATTCGCAGTTCTCGATCACGAGCTGCGTCGGATGCGGCTTGCCCTTGCGGCCGTACTTGAGCACAGCCGTGCCGCTGATGCACTCCATGGCCACGCGGTACTCGGTCATCTTCTTGTGCATCTGCTCGTCCTGTAGCTGCAGCTTGCGGTTCCGCGTGCTCACCTCGTGCTTGACGTAGGCACAAATGACCCACTGCAGACTCAAGGCCGCTTGGATCGGCAGCTTTCGACTCTGGCGAGCCTGCTTGACCAGCAACAGGAAATAGGCCGCCCATTTGGTGGATCGGATCTCGAACAGGTGCTGCTGCAGCATGCGCCGCATATGCTGTCGGCCGTCTCGCAGCGACACGGGGTCGCAGAGCGTGGCCACATCGACCACGAGATCGCGAGGAAAGCACGCGAGAAAGTCGGCCACGGAGCTCTCTCGCCAGACCTCGCGAATCATGGACGTGTCTCGCCACGGACCGAACGAAAACGACGACCGAGAGAACAGCGAGTAGCGTGAGAGGCTGGCTCGGTCGCCAAAGGACGACTGACGCACGAGACGACTGCGGGGATCAGCATTCTGTTGGTACTGCTGCTTACGCGTAGCCGAAGGAGGTGTGATTGGGATTGCGAGCTGCACATTGGCCCGGCCGCCGGGCGATTGGCACAGACGCACATTAGCTGTCGGACTGTGGGAGCTGTACTGCTTCTGCAGGTTCCGTGTGACGATCGGAGACGGTGTCTTGGGCTTGTTGCTCGAGAGCTTGCCCGCATGCTGTCCTCCGAGCTTGCGGAAGAGCTTGCGTCCTCCCGAGTCTCGGTCCTGATTGCTGTTGGATCTCGTGAGCGATGGGACTGATCCCGAGTCAAGCTTCTTGGTCCTGCTCTTGTGGAAGAACGACAGATCAAAAGGGAACTTGGGCTTGCTGGACGGAAGCCCACCAGGCGAGGCCTTGGCGTTGTTGCCATGCAGAGTCATGGGCTTCGGATCGATCCAACTGCGGACTGTGCTTTAACAGTCGGAGACCACGAACGACTCGACTGCTACGCCCGACTCGCAAGAAGAGCGAGGTTAATACAAGGCAAGCCTGCACCAACGCCAGCGACCCAGACTGGCGTTCGGCCGTCGTTTCAAGCCGACTCAAGGCGCGTGGAAGTACGACTCGTCGGTCTCGCGGCGCTTCCGACTGTGCGCTGTGTGTATTTTGTTTTCCTTCGATTGTCGAAAGAAATGCGCTCTGGACTGTTTCAAAGGCCCAGGACTGTGGCTCTTCTATCGCTTCGAGCGATGCGATTCGGATGCGGAAATCCTGGAATGAATCGGCTCCTCAGCAGCACAAGACGACGTCAAGGCTGTGGGATCTGTCAGCTTGAGGAAGCACCGAACGGGCTTCTGCGTGCGATCATAGAGCAGAATCCCAACGGCCACTTTTCCACGATCGCAGTTCCGAATGCGCGGCCAAAAGCAGCTTAGAAGTGGGTTCGCGCTTGTTCCATTTCGGCTATCTTTGGCTGTTGGGGCCAGCGGAGAGACAGCGAGAAAGCTTCTTGGTCCTTTTTTGAGGCGGGTCAGTTCCATAAAGCAAGGTCTTCCGGACGCGTATCTTCCCTCAGTCGCAGGACACCGTCTTTACTGGATCCGGCCCATTTTTGATCGCGAGATGGATGCACTTTTGTTCTATTATCTATACTAACCCGCTGCTATCTCTTTAGCGAACGACAGCAAGGCTCGAATGCACGCGCTGGGTATGCGAAGCCACTTTAATGAGGCTTATAGCTGGGAATCCGATGCATGGACCAGTGCTCCCCCACGTGCTACGTTGGCCAACTGCACACTCGCAGGGACTTGAGCGGGACTTCGTTGGCCAAAGTGTCGCTTTGTTTGTCTGTCTTGGTTGTCTGGCGCTCGGCATACTCGCCACAGGCAAAACACAACCACGAACAGGACAAGCAAAGCCGAGCAGGCCAAGACGACGAGACCGATAGGCGTATGCAAGAGCCAATGAACCAATTCACCGATAAAGGAGCGATTTGTGATCAGCGATGAACTTGAATCACCCGAGATGGAGTACACGTCGACAACCAAACTGAAAGAGGTGTCATCATCAGTTAATGCCCTATGACTGTTGTCCAGAGAGCGCAGTCCTGGCCGTGCTTGTATAGGGAGATCGGTGTGCAATCGTCGTTTCGAGACCAGGGACAATAATGAGGAGGATGACGTGAGAGTGGAGCTCCCTGTCGTGGGATACGCATTGTAGACTACGACCCAGAACGAGCCCGTGATCGAACTGTTGGTCAGTGCTACATACTGTTCACTGCTGGACGTATTGGCGGTCGAGATATGAGTGAAATCGTAGATTGATCGTGGTCGAGTCTCACTGACGTACACATTTGGAGCCGTGCTGGAACTGGCACTGGAGGTTGCACCAACGTGAATACGCAAGCCCGTATCTGCACGAAGGCTCTCAGGAATGCGGAACATCTTGATCTCTCCACGCGCCAGCGTAAACTGAGACTCGCACGTTGAGCAGAGCAACGAAATGTTGCTCATGGAGCTCCATAACTGCGGCAAATCGAAGGATTTTGGCGAGTTGCAACGCATTCCCATCCAGCCCATTGCACACGTACAGGATGGAATCAGAGACGATGCAGAATCCTGCAGCATGATACACGTCCCTCGTCCATAGCAGTTGATCGCCGAGCCCATAGATCCACACGTTTGCAGTGGATAGACAGGCGCTTTGGACGTCAGCAGCGTGACTTGGACGTGATACCGAAGTGTTGACCCTGAATAGGCTCGGTTAAAGACCGCAATCTTGTAGCAATCCCGTTGTTGTGTGGCGAAAGAGCACGCCGTCTCAATGGCGAGCGAGACTTTCTGGTTCGCTGCGTTTGTCGAAATCGCTTGGAAATCTTGCATATTGTCGACAAACAAGCTAGGAAACCCGTCGTCGTTTGGTCCACGCACCAGCAGCAGAGGAAATACAGGCGTAGCCACACTCGGATCGTTCTCAATCCAGAGCGTGAATTGCACAGCGTGAGCACTGCTGTCATTGACCTCAAACGAATAGTAATCCCACTCGCCGACTGGTAAAAGCGTGGCATTTGGCGTTGCAAAGGCCACATAAGAGGACGATGATGATGATGATGAAGCACTTGTAAGCACTGACCGCGTTGCCTTGAGATCACAGTATGTACCAACAAACCCACTTGGGCATGTGCACACTGTGCTTGAGATTGCGTTGCAGGTTCCGTTATTGGCACATACGCCAAATGCATCTCCTATGGTGGAGGAGTTGGCCGTGCAGTTGGCTGTCGTATTCACTGTGAGCGTGTATGACAGAGACGAGTACGCATATGCACTATTGTAGATGCCGATATAATACAAACCCGAGCTCAAAGTGGAGCTGGCTCGATTCAGCACGATCTTGCGGGTAGACGATCCGGATGTCCATCCGCTTGAGTCCATGTACTGCACATACGAAGACGAGTTGGCGCTTGTCACAACCGACGGGATTTTGTCCTTGCGGATGAAGAGCATGGTGTCTGTTCCTATCGATTCAATATCAAGATTTGCCACCAGAATTTGCCATTCGTCCTTGACTTCTATCGTGAATAAAGCCCAGTCATCGATATCCACTTGCAGCTCGAGAATATCGGTAGTGACTGTGAAAGGTGCAGCAAAGTGCTCAATATACGCCACCGAAGGCACCAGCTCCTTACACAATGCTTGCGTTGCTGTAGGATTCGTAAACGAGAATGCATCATCGCAAACGCACGTTGGAACGTCTGTTCCATTTGAATTTGTCAGCACCTGGCACACTCCGTTTCCGTAGCATTCAGACGTGTTCCGCAGTGGCTTTGCTGCTAGAATCACACTTGTAGCATAGTCCACGAGGTTGGTGTCGCTACTAAGGAGAGTAGAGATATTTGCGCAAGTGCCTAGATCGATGCAATCCGGTCCACACTTGGGCACACTGCAACTTTCTCCAGTCCAATAACGGTCACAAGAACAGATTCCCGGATAATTCTATAGGATTCATACAATAAACAAGGAAAACTGTCACAAAAAAAGCAAACAAGAACGCAATCAAGCAATGAACGGGTCACTTACTACTCCGCACTCGCCGTGGTTGGAACAACTCACGCCTTTGCATTTGTCTGTCTCGATTGTTAGTGAGTATGCCCCACCAGCGTAGCCAAACACCGACAGGTAGAAGTATCCCGGTGTACCGGTAACATAAGCCGACGTCGAAAGAGGACAATATCTGAAGGCATCGCTAAGGCCGCGCGGGAAAACGCCGAGCGTACCACATAAATTGATTTCATCTCGTGGTCCAGAGTAGACGCTTGAGAACAAATTGGCTTTGGCACTCGTAGCAGTAGGAAGAGAGTCATCAAATGATCCGTACAGGTCGACATCAACTCCGGACACATCGTTGTACTGCACAATGAATGTGATATCGTACGCACTGGAGTTCATGTAAATCTTGTAAAAGGCGTAGCCTTTGTTTGGAACTTTGGCATTCACAGCAGTGCTCGAGTTGTTTTCAGTCAGTAAGATCACTGTTGGCGCAGTGTTGTTGCTGCAAGTCACGCCCGAATATCCGCGGTCACAGGAACAGCCACCACTCACGCAATCGCAAGTTCCATGGCCACTGCATAGCGTGGTTGAGCAGCCAGGTACGCATTCGCACGACTTGCCACTGTATCCTACATTGCATGAGCACGTGCCGTTCACCCGATTGCACGCACCGTTACCAGAGCACTCTGATGCATTTTTGTCGCTGAGTGCAGGACAGACAAGCTCCGAGCAAGAAAGACCGGTATACGAACTAGTGCATGCACAGTTCCCCGTCGTGTAGTCGCACACTCCATGGTCACTACCGCTGCATTCAGCACCGTTGGCTCGAGGGCAGGAAGTGCCGTCACAATTAGCACCAACGTAACCAGGATTACAGCTACAGGACCCAGTGGCCAAGAGAACTCCGTTGCCCGAGCATGTTCCTTGCAGCATCTGACAGAGTTTGTTGGCAACGGGACACACAATCTGACCATAGTATCCGCTGACTGAGATCTGACCACCTCCGATTGGGCAGTGAACTTCAATGGAGCCGATTGAGAGTCTCAAAGTGGTCAATGTGCAGCCCAATACCGGGAAACAAGTGGTCTGGAATACAGCAGAGTTAGCCGAATTTCGATTCAAGTTGGAGGAAAAGCATTTGCTGCTGAGCCCGACCACTTCCATCCGATTGGTTGAGTCAATAAGAGTCGAAACTGTGCCAATTCCACGGCAGTCACCATTGCTGTATGCCCGATAGAATGGACAATAGTCAGCATACGAGTCCTTCCCACCGAATGTTGGATCTTGAAAGTACTGGAATCCGGCCGGAATGCTCGACTGATACGAGGCGACATTACAATATCCTTTTGCATTGTAATCCGGTGTGCACGCTTCTTGCGAGGACGTTTGGCAGATATACCTGCTATTCCAAGTCGAGCAGCGCGATTGGGCTATCCCACAGCCTTCTAAATACCCCCACGGCAGTACTTGGGCCGTTGCGTAGCTGACTTGATACCACCCACTATCCTCAAAGAGCGCAAGTGTGAATGCCGAATAGACTGCATCGTACGAGTTTGTCGCAGTCATGTACTCGTTCATCGCTACACGCTTTTCCCAATGAGAGCTGAAAGATGCACTTCCCGAAGGCCCGTTTTCAAGTTCAAAGCCGGCATCAGCCCAGTCGTAGCAGTTAAAGTGTTGCTTGGCCTGCTTGACAACGTTTGGTGTGATAATCTTGCTCACGTAAATGCCACCAGCATTTAAGTTCTGCGATACGACGTTGTTGTACCCCCACTTGGGACCATTAAGAGGTTGGCGGAAATCTGCAAACCGGCTACTGGAAAATACAAGAGCGTGGGTCATCTCATGAAGCGCTGTCGAGATCTGCGAGTCGCGACTTGCAGGAGTTGTCGGATCCAGTCGCGCAGGACCGAAATTGGCTTGGCCAGAGATCGGACGCCCATATTGATCAATGTTACAAGGCAGAGCCCAGGCGAGCACGAGACCAGTGGTGGGGCGTGCAGTGACATGCAAAACAAAATCAGCATTGGACACACCCACGGTCTTGTACGAGCTAGGAATGGTGCTGGCACAGCACGCCCATGTTGGTGGGTTGGTACAACTGATTCCAGCAATAATTAGGTTCCCGACAACTTGCTCCACTGAAAGGATCTTCCCAAACCAGTCTTGGATCGACTTCAGCAGCACAGAAGTAATGAATTCGATCTTTGTCGATGTAGCTACGTCGTCAGCTGAGCAAGTATACGATGCTCCGTCGACAGACACGATCTCGTTCGCTCTTGTGCACATGTACCCGGGATCACTACATACACAGCCATGTTAGTCTCTGAACCATATCAGACTCCATCGCAAGAACTATCGCGGTACCTGGTGAGCTTTGAGAGATCGAATGCAATTCGGATAGGCTGGAAAGTAGCTGCAGCTGACACAGCTTCCTCTAGCAATCTTTGTTTCCTCGTTGTACTTGCCATTCCTACGGCATCCAAGAAGCTTTCGAGAAAAGTACTGTGCTGATTATCGCTGCGAGCCGTTCGCGCGAACTCCTGAGGAACTGCGAGAGATGTCTTGTCTACTGTTTCCTCGAACTCATCCAGCTTTGTATCGTGAATACAATGGTGATGCTTAGGCTCTCGAAGAGAGGATAGTTTCGTAATATGCGCGTGAATTCCATTTTGGCTTACCCAGACGGCAAAGCTCAGCGATAGAATCAGTCCAAGACGCATTACCATGGCGATAGTGAATGGAGTTGAAACTTGAAAACCGAAATAATGCTCGCGGTTCACTTATTCATCGCGTGCAGACCGAGAGTAGCGTAAATATCAGGCAACCCAAGCGAGATAATGGAGCCTCGTGCTGCTAATCGCGACAAAGCGATAGATGTCCACACTTGTGAACAGACGCCAATCTTCGTGCTCTCGAAGCGACGTATGTGTCACACGGTTTTCCTTGCGGGGTTTCAAAACCGGCAGTTGAAACACACGTATGGACCCTTGCGAAATAGCCAAGAGTCCGTGCACCTGATAATGGTTCCTTTGCTGCTTCCGTTTCGCCTGGAGGACTTGATTGAGTTCATCATACTTGCCACAGCAACGATGATTGTGAACAATGGCGACTTCATGGCAGCAAAGACACATTGGATCCTACATAATGTTGATACTAATACTGTCGTCTACCCAGCGAATGCAGTTGCCATCGGCATCTCCTGAAAGCAATTGACGTTGATCCGGACCTAACGTAAGTGCGGTTACGCTTGATCGATGGTCGAGCAACAGCTTCATGATATACAGACGACAGGTCGGAACGACTTTAATGATCGGTGTGGTGGCTTCCATATCATCGCTGGGATAAGTTTTGCCCATATCTCCGTCATCGGATGCGCTCCCATGACGCCCTCGGTCTATTCGTAGCGAAGCCTTGCACTCAGTGTTTGTTGACAGGCCAGATGGCGGGAGGCTATCGACGCCTGCACTTCCTGTATCATTAGCCACTTTGCTGGCTGTTTCAGAACGCATTTTCTTCTCTTGCTCGATATCGGATGGGTACGACAGCCCCCACAGAGCAATAGTTCCATTGGAATGACCAGTAACAGCCACAGCTCCGTTTTGCCAAGTGTCGCATCGAGTTGAGATGGCGGAGGTCTGGTGGAGAAGATATAAACCTTGATTAGTGCCCATAAATCAACAAAGCAAACGCAAGAATACTTACCATCGCACTCAATCCGAACGAATTGACACTGATTGCAGCTAGCAGGTCTCCATTGATGCTCCAAAGACGTATTTCTAGCGTCGTTACTGATACGATGTTGCCATTGGCTCCGTTGATGGACACCTTAGTGACAGGACCAGAATGCCCACATAACTCACGAAACAATGAGCGCGTTCTTAAATCCCAAAGAATGACACAACAGTCTGCAGACCCACTCGCGATGAGATTAAATTCCTATGTGATTAGCACACGCCACAGATTCCACTCAGTTCCAATCAGGTCAGCAAGAAAGATATCAGAGAAATTACCTTATTAATTGCAACGGAGATGACCGAATCTTCATGGCCAACAAGCTTGGCAAGTTGCTTGAACACACGTTGTCCATTGATTTTCATGCACTCTAATACATTAACGGTAGCATCATCGCCACCCGTGACCAAGATAACACCGTCGTCGGAAAAGATTGCACACTTGATACTGTTGAAGTGGGCACCTTCGACAACACCGATGACCTTGTTCACTTCACGGTATCGTGTTGAGCTCTGATGGATACGGAATTTAATTGTGCCATCTAAACTGACCCAATCGATATATTTTGTCAGACCAGGCGGTAAGAAGTGGCACCCAAAGCCACGGCATTGAAGCTTATCATTCACGAGTCGGACGTCTCCGACAGGCTCTTCCAAAAGCTTGACGGTCGCCTGCTTTTTCAGAAACACGTAGTCTTTGCCGATCGAGACAAGCGCCGGTGCCAGAGGTGTGTGCCACTTCACGTAGGCTTCAATACTATTGATAGTATTGCCTTCGTACTGTTGGCTCGTGCCCACAGCACTAGCCACTGTGCTCGTACCGCTTCCTGTTCCAGTCGAAGGATTAACCAAAATGGGAACTTTTCGCTGGGGATGTGGGCTTGAGAATATTCGAGAAGGTGTTTGTCCAAAGTACTCAATCTGAGCAAGCATGGCATTGCGCATAACAGGATCATCAATCTGGTCGAGGTCAACTGTCCCTTCGTATGTGAAGTGCATGAACACGTTTTGGGCATCGAGTGCTGCTTGACCAGTTTGCTTTGCACCGAAAACAAGATCAATCCAGCCGTGAAGGTTTTCAGAGACATGCTTTGATTCGAGTGCGCGACGGTGGATCCGGATGAACTCACGTGGATCTCCATGTGCCCAAGGGGGAAGTCGGATGTGCGACACGACTTCGCCGCTTTGAGTCGTACCAAAGTCAAACGAATTTGCGTTGTACAAAAATTCGGGGAGAAAGAAAAATTCTGGAATGAGCTCACGAACGTCCTGAAGATTGTCTGTAGATGCTGATTCCCAAGATGAAGCAATGCTGCGGAAAAGCCGATCGGCGTGGTCAAAGCATCCTCCTTGTAATTCCTTAGCTAGTGTTGTGAATGGCTCTAGGCGAATAAGGTAGTTGACAACATACGCCGAGCAAGAGTAGTGAGTGCCATAATGGAACGCCGGTGTATCCATCGGGCTATGAGCCATATCAGTGCACATGGCATTGTATCGTTCACGAAACTGAGCGGCACGATTCGCACCTAGAGCTCCCATTGGTTTCGACAAATCTCTATAAGTTTTACTGCTTTCAAGATCTAAGAATTCGCTTTTGTAATCCGCCAGTATCCACGGAAATACTGGGTACTGCGTGAGATCGTTAAAACTTCTTCCAGCTAACGTGTTCAAGTGGATTAAGTATTCAAAATTTGATAATTGGCCTCGCTGCCAACGTTTGGTTGCTGCTTGTCGAATTCGTTTCATTGACAGCGAGAGAGCACTCGATCGGAGCACTGGATGCCAAAACACACTGTTTACTATCGGCATGTGGAAGACAGTTTTGATGACTTCCTCTCGCTCAGAAAAAGACTCATACTGTACAAAGTATGTCAAGCCAAACGTATCAAAGAACTCGATCCCAACGGGCCGTAATTGGTATTTAATCCGCCCAAATTGCTTCACATTTGAATATTTGATGCTCCATCGCTTTGAAAAGCCAGTAGACAAGGCTTTTTCATTGTTAGATGATATACCGCCTGTTGAATTTGCGACTTCTGATGTGGATCGGAGTCCATCCAGCGGGACAACCGTAAACAGCTGAGAATTCGAGCTTTTCGAAGAAACAAATTGATTGCTGATGTCAGCTAAAGTGTTTCGTATTAAGTCCTTAGTTTTCTTCTTGCCAATTTTCGATGGCGAAAAGGGATTGTTTTGGGTAGCACTTGCTCCAGTTGGACTGGACGGATTGGACACCACTCCGGCACTACTATCAGTTTCCATAGATGTAAAGAGCTTGCCGTAGCCACCAATGAAATATATTGAGTGACGACATACCAGGAATATTCCCATTGTGTTCATTATTCCAGATATGTGCGTTGCATTGTAACATCGTACAGGTGGATAATCTTCTGGGGGGAGAAAGCGTGCAATGCCGCCATAAACAAAATCAAATGAGCTATCCACGATTTTTTCTTCGTTCTCAAGACCAACTTTCTCTGCTAGCGGTAACTCAATCGAATCAGATCCTTCGTAAAGACTTCCACGTTTATCAAGAGATGGTGTTAGTTTTGGCTCAAACGTTTCGTTTTCGGCTTGCTTTGGATGAATTTTCGATTCTTGTTTAGAAGTACTTTCTTGGAGCTCATCGTCGTCTGAGTCTTCATCAATCATATTTTGCACCAGCCCCGCAGTGGAAAACTCGTCTTCTTCTTCTTCCTCTTCCTCGTCCGATTCAATTGCAGCTGAACGAGGCGGAGATAATAATGATAACGTTTGATTTGTTTCATGTATTTTTGACGATGGCTTCAACGTTGTCAATAGAGATTGCATGATCTCCGCATCTGCAGCATCAAATATAGTCACAGGGATATGATCGCCGTTAACTGATTCTTGTGCTTCGAGAACTCGTTCGATCTCATCTACTACATGTTTGGGAATAGCGAAATACGCGTCCGCTTCAGCAAGCCCTTCTGACATGAAGGCCGATATCTTCCGTGCCACAGCAGATATCAACGCTTTATTACGCCGAGAATCCACCTTAACTTCTTCCATTTCTTCATTTGACGTTTCGACAGAAAAGACACGTTTTTCTGCATCAATTAATGCGTTTGTTCCATCAACGTGGAGTCGCAAGTCTTCGTCATCAAAAAGTACAGTGAGCTTGGTGTTGTTTGCTTCTGTGTCAGGCGTATTCCACATGTCATTCCTAAGATAAGGGACGCCAATATCAAGATTATCTGTCTGAGAGACTACATTATGCTTGTTAGTAACAGCAAGAGCGCAAATAAAATGTATGAGGTACGTACGCTGAAAAATCGTTTTGGTGTTTTCAAACTCACATCGACGGGATAAAGAGGCCAAAATTTCGAGCCCATGAACGCATTCTTCACTCGGAACCGACATCTTGAATACAAATTCACGAAACATCTCCACAGCTTCATGAAAAACTCTGCACTTTAGTAAAGGATCAGCGAATTCATGATCATGGGCAGCCGCTTCTGTATGGGAAGGATCAGAATGTTCCTTCTCCTTGTTGCTACCTCCTTTTTCGTCAAATTGATAATTCCGAACAAGACGAAGTCGCTTGCGCTGGGGTCCTTCCGTACTATCTAACGAGAACGAGAATTCGTTGAGTTGAAATATACTGCGCTCCAAGCAAACTGAGGCGAAAGTAGAGGGTGTTGATGTTTTGTCTTCGCTCAGTTTGTCACGCAGATTATTTTCTCTCTCGGTCGTTTCTTTAATCTGCCATATGGACCTAGTGCTTAATAGTCGAGCATATGTCTCTTGCCAACGACTGTGTGCATCATTCATTGCGTCCAGTGATCCTTCTCTGATATTTACAAGCTTCACGAGAGTTTTTCTTGCAGACGCCTTGTATCCGACTTCAATTTCATTTTCGTTAATGTCACTGGCAGATTTGCTTATCTGCTCGCCTTCAAAATTCAAGGCAAACTCTAAACTGATACACATTTCACTTTGAGAGAGTAACCTAGAAGCAGCGTTGGTTGCATTGACCTTACGAATGCATACACACGATAGTAATACATCTGCAAGATGTTGATAGATAGGATCTGTTCGCACTAGAAGTAGATCTTTAAGTAAATCGTAATGATCCGTCAGCCATATATGAAATTGAAGCCAACTTTCGCGATTTGATTTCAATTCTGCTGCAGATGAAACCAATCCAGAAAATTGAGCTTGCGATGATCCGGATGCATCACGTTTTGGCGGAATCACGTTGAGTAATCGTTCAAAGCCACCATGATACACATCGATGACTTCCTTTTTGTTGGTTGTGATATTCTGAAGCAAGGATGAGCGCTGTTCCACTATCAGCAGTTCTTTTAGTACACCCATACGTTGTTGAATCATAAACTGCCACATCAATATTGCCACGTAACGCACGTGTTCCGAGTCGTCAACCAACATTCGAAACAGTTCCGCTGCCAATGACAAAATGAAACTCCGATCTGATTCTGCGCCAATGGCGAATTCTTTGTGAGCATTTGAGCTGATACTTCGCATCCGATGAAGTTGACCACTGTATCCGCCAGGGTTAATTGCAGTTGTTGTTCCACTGTTTCCGGAATCGTTGTGTGTCAACGTTCCACATACAATAATGCTCGAGCATTTTGTTTGTTGAAGAAATGAATGTTTTGCGTTTAAAAGGCATTCTAGCAAATGTTGAGAAGGAACCGTGTCTTTATGAAGCCCTTTCAGCTCATTTAGAACCACAGTTTGAGCACAATACACAAGCGATCCATAAAACAGTTGTTGGTCTTCAGAGCCAACGAGTTGAGTAATATGTGGCTCTGTACACATTCTTACAGTGCTAAGAAAAAAAACGAGCACATCAACTCCAAAGCAACTAGCTTTTATGATAGGAATCCCATCGTTCGGAACAGAATCTGAATCATTGCTTGGTAAATCTGCAGATGACTCAGTTCTCGCCAAAGTTGGCTGGTGCTTCGATTCATCTAACAAATATCGGCTTAAAACCATTGATAGTGTACAAAGATTTCGTAGAGCCCGATATGAACAGTTTTCGGATAGAGCCTTCGTAGTTTTAACTACATATACCAGTAAAGCTAGCCAACATTTTTGAACATCGGCCAACGAATACAATGAAGTAGTTTGTTTTGAGACTTCGAAGTCCAAACATTCGAGAAGAAACAGCATTAACGCTGCAAAATCTTCCTTTTCAAACAAACTTCGGCTAGCAATAACCTTTAAAAGGTCAAGGCATGCAACTGGAAGTCCACTGGCTTTATTGGTTCGTCCGGATATTAAACTCGAAAGAGACTGATGAAGACTAAAAGGCAGACTATCTCCATCTTCACTTGCATCTTGACGAAGATTCACATCTTGCGGCGAATACAAAAGACATCGTACAATAATTTTAATAATAGTACTACTGGAATTGCATAAAGTCATAAAAAAGGTCTCACTGACTTCAGTTTGAAATGATAATTGGGTCAATACAACAACGTTCACCATCGTTGCTTTTTCATCGTGCAATTTGGCGTTTCGAAGCAACAAGCATCCAAGCAACTCCCAAACGTGATTAACACAGTATTTCTCCGAGCATGCGAAAGCACACGGTTTTGGTAATGAAAACTGTTGTGTATGACCACTAGAAGATATCACAGGATCATAGTATTTCGTGTCTTTGATTGAAATGTTGGACACATACGCCAATAGTGGACTGTAAAAATTACAATTTGTGCTGTATCGCTCAATCACACGCTTGAACTTATGAAGCAAAGACGGCGAGAAATGAAGTAGATACTGAGCAAAGATTGCGTATTCTTGAGCTAATGAAAGTAGGATTCGTACAGAAAGAAGGGCTTCAATTGATGAGTACGATCCGCTCTCGGATTGGTTAATGATCTCGAGGAGGATGTTATCAAAACCATCGGCAGGAAATGTTGGTACTGTCGAAGGGCTATTTAGAGACGCAAGAGGGGATGTGACAGCCGGTGAGCCACCATCAGCATTCTTCTCTTTGCGTTTTTTCGACGAAGGTACGACATTTGCACGATACAACACAGCATCCACTATTGTGGGTCCAATTGGTTCTGCCGCGCCATCGCTCGAAGCGTTTCCATTGTTTTTATTTCCAGTGTTCGTATCTTTTTCAATTTCGTGAAGCAAAAATTGAAGCAAAACCAAGCGAAAACAGTTATCTTTGCTGCGCGAACGTTCGTTTGTCATACTCAAAAGCATAAGGTCCGAGATGTTGTTCATATCGTCGACTTGGTTTTCTACTCGTAAATAGGCGCTCAATAATGCGAGTAAGTACTGAAGCAGTTCGCTAACGTCAGACTTCGCATGGCTCGGAAAACACCATCGCAGCTCCAGAGCAGCCGTCCGGTCTAAAGACACTTCTTCATTGCAAATATCCCAAATATATGTCAAAATCCACGATAAAAAGTCTGCCCTACGCATTTGCCGGGCATTAAATAGTGTGTTTGGATTCGAGCAATCAAGAATGGCAAGGAAGGACAGTAAAAGCTGTCGTTGAAATCGAACTGGTAATTTCGATCGAATTTCGCCACACAAAATGACTTGAGATAATGCCCACGTGTCAACAATTAGTGGGTAAGTCGTTGACTTTTTGCACGGGCTAATTTCAGACGGCAGAGAGATGCCGAATGAACCGGACACAGCCAAACGAATTATAGATTTTAAAACCAATTCATCGATGAGCTGGATGCGGGTACTCAGCATGCTCGCTAACAATGCGTATCCATTCATTTCTAAACACTCGGCCAAGCATGACGGATTTCTTCGCATGCAAAGAGTGAAAATTTTGAGCAGACAGTTGAGGTCAATTGGCCTACAAGCATGATCCAATAATGGGAACAGCATTTGTGTAACACCACCGACAGATGGAAGTACCTTGGCTAAATCCAAAGGACAGGATCTCACTGTTCCAATGAAATGGAGTTGAGTGTGTAGGCACACCGGTGTCTTTGAATGAATGCCATATTTTGTGTTGAGAGAAAATATCACCATATCTTCTGCAAGCTTGAAGTTACTCAAAACTTGCAGAATTTCGTTTCCGAATGAGCTCATAACACAATCGTATTTCAGAAAAGATCGGAATGACTCCACTTTTGCTTGATCTTTTCGCATCGTGCTGCCGGTCACGAAACGTACTGCATCCGTAAAGTCATCTTTTCGAGAAGCCATTGTATCAGCAAGGTTAGGCAGATCTACACTTAAGTTACTTGTACCTCCGCCCGCTGCGCTAGAACTGTCATTCCATTGCCGGCGACAAGCACGAGCCAATTTAGATAGTTGCAAGCGCTTAGCAAGGCGAGATATTTCCACATGACGCTGAGCTGCTCTGTCTAGCAAAGAGGTTGCGAGCGTTTCTGACCAGTTGCCAACTGAGCGATATGCATGACCACTAAACTGACCATTGAACGATGGTCCCAAAATGAACATGGACACAATCGCATTTAAACCTAGCAGCTCTTCAGTAAACCACGCAGGGCCAATACTCCATGGAATTGCTGGATACTTACCGCATACTTGGATATCTTTACCAATAAAAGATTGCACAGATCCACTTGATGGAGCAGACGGATAACTAAGTTTCTTTGTGGTTACCTCCGACCCATCAATGTAAAGTGTGAGAAGCGAACTTCCCACTACAGCCTTTCGATGCGTAAATGCGATATGGTGCCAGTGATAATCTTTTTCTCCATCGTCTAAATAACTGGAGTTATCGCTTCCATTGTTATTGTCTGGAATGCATGTTGCTCCACCTCTGGATCTTAAGAGATTCAAATCGATATTTTTGAATACAGCTGAGGTTCGCCTAGGATTTGGATTCATGTTTGGCGCAGAGCTGACCGATCCAGTATCAACACGTAGACATCCAGTCTCTTGTTCAAAGTATATGCGTACAAAACATCCAGCCGATTCCACAGAATAAACTGACAAAATGCAAGCATATCCTTCCATTTCATCGTCCGGTAGTGTATCTGCTGACAAGCGACTGTCCTCTACCACAAATAACATATCGTCGTCCACGGCTTTCGATTTTGTAGAGAAATTGCTGATACTCTCCGACTGCTGCATCGCGCGAAGCCACATTTCGACGCTCTCGATCGAATCACATTTCGCAGAATATCGCTTTTCATGTGACCAAAAGTTGAATACAAATGCCCCATTTCGTGCAACTGCAGTCACTTCCATGGTGGCTCCAGTAGCCTCATTTCGATGAGCAGTTTCCGCAGACGTGAAAAGCGTTAAACTGGATCCGACCAGTACGCCATAACTTTCTTCGCTTTGTGTGTCGTCTCCATCAAGCGTAATGACAATTGGACCTTCGCACAGAGCAACGCACACGGTATTTCCTTCAGACCGAGTAGGACTGTTAGTCGAAGCAATATCATTGTCACTGACCACGTATGCTTTCGATGTAACTGTGGGGGATATGGATGCGTAAGTGGCACTAGATGGCGGAAATCGAAGCCAGCACGCAAACGAGTATCCAGACGTCGGTGGCCATATACGATCGACATTATTTACAACATGAACATAGCCAGCTGTCATACGCGTTTTTACAGACGTTCCCACCATCACTTGTGGAACCACTGGGCCCTTGAAAACATTTTCCATCATTGTAAGACCAATATCTTGCCTGCTGATATCAACACAATGAAGCTGCGTTGTTGAAAGATATCTACTTTCTAATAATTTCGGCATCCCCTTCGCAAGCAGTTTCAATAACTTCCGGAGTTGGGACGTCGTCATCTCCTCTTTGGCTAAAACCGTTATCCACTGCGTTAATGGATTTTGAAGGGGTGTTTCGTCGACAAATAATGGAACTATCAGAGGATCAGAAAGCCACTGAAATGCACCTGACTGAACAAGTGATGCGATTTGTTTACGCCTGGAATATGACGGGTCATCATTCGACATCAGCTTAGACAACAGGCGATAAACAACCGTAACGCCATCATCAATTGACAGATTTGGAAGAAGACGAAATAATGTAAAAACTGCGTCAGAATTGCGAATCTTATTTCTGGGTGGAGACTGTCCCGTGATCAGCTCGAAAACACGATTCAGCACATTTGGAAGCTTATCCGTTTTAAGCACACCTGAATTTATTAAACAAGTCGATAGTGCTGAATAACCGATTTCAGCACGAAAATGCTGCCGGTTTTGCTTATCTCCACTCACAGGGTCGAGAATCAAATTAAAAATATCGAAAATTCCATCCATGAACTGAAACTGAGCAGCATTATTCTCATTGCTTTGATCCAAAACATTCACCGCTGACAGCACCGCGATCAATATTTCGTTTCCTTGGCATGACTTCCAAGGCTTCCACACAAAATTTCTTCCTGCAAGCATAGACTTTAAAACATCTAGCAAAATACATTGGCGAGAAGTATTCCCACGAAATGTTTGTAAAAGCTCAAATATCTTTGTCAGATCAGTTTCAATACCTGATTGCAAAATGATGAAATCTGGCGATTCGTCGCCACTACATTCATCAAGCCGGGTCTCTTTCGTCGATAAGGCCACAAATATTGATAGTAGTGATGTCCCATTGTAACACCCACGAAATTCTGGTGGCTTCGGCAAATTATCAAGAAAGTTCCCTCCGAGTAAATTTTCCGCGATAACGTACAAGGATTGATGCATCTGTAGTTCGCGAAAATCGACACATATTTGAATACTGTGCTTCATCATAGCGGCAATTAGTAAGCTCCACAAACTTAGTCGAAAATTCAAGATGTCAAGATATTTTGACTTCTCTTCCATTTTTGTGCAAGCAGACAAGAAGCTTGCAATTTTCACGATGTTTGCGTAGATGCCACGTTCAAGAACTTGGCAAGCGCTGAATTCATTTGCGTAGTCTGGTATGGTTGTATTACCGAGAATCTTGATCATGCAACCACATAGCGATAATGATAGCGATGAAATCTGCGATACCGTGTCTTCAATCTTATTTACATCTTCGTCATCAGTTTCTTCGATGCCTTCAGAAGAGATTTCTTCTTTAGATGTGTCATGTACTCCGCCTTGGTCTTCTTGAGGAACTATGAGGATAAACTTTTCAAGCTCAGTATTTGTCGATTCGACGAATAAGTGACACAGAATAGATACAATTTCTACTGGCAGCTGATCTCTTGATTGTACAGCCCCACATACATACTCAACAATGCGTAGTACAATCACTTTTGCATCTTCGCAACGAATCCAGGGTAACTTTGTGAGAATCAGTGCCAGAGTTTGTGTTTTTGGCTCCAAACACTGAAAATTATCGTGGTCGGATGTGTAAACTTGCAATATGGTCGTAAGCAGCTGCACAATTAGCAGCTCATTCTTCGCTTTCATACTATCGCCCAAATTGTCTGAATCTTTGAGAATTTCAAGTTCACTGATGCAAAACAGGAGTAAATCTCGCATAGCCAGAAACGCCCCAACATTTCTTGCCCCACAAGTTGTAACAGTAGCCATGCTGTCATCTTCTCCATACAAACCTGCAAAGCCTGTCCCCAAGGGAAGCAACAGGGTAAATAAATAAATCAACTTCGATGTCTCGCGATCGGTCGAGTTTCTTACAATTCGTTGCAGCAGTATATAACCTCCAGCCGAATGAAATGAGCTAAGCAGCACAAGAGAATGTCGACACGTCTTCTGAAGAACGAAAATGAGCGCTTTGAGACCCAAAACCGCGTCGTAAGGTTGTAAGCAGTATATCTCCGTTTGCGAATCTTTGACTGGAACGCGAATAACTCCGTCCTCATCTGGCAGAGGCAGCGTTGAAGCACCTTCTACGGCCATAAATTCATTCTTGTTTGAATTTAATCCTAGCGCATCGCTAACCGCAGCGGATGCAGTTGCGATAAGGTCAGCTTGATGTGTGTCGAGAGACGCATCAGCAGCAAGTAAATTTGTGGCAACAAAGGCTTTCAGAGCTTCAGAAGCATTCGTATCATTCGTCTCTGATGCTGATGCATACTTGGTCATGATTTTGACAGTCTTGGCAATCACATTGCAGTCGTGGAGATACCAGACCAAACCTGCGTTAAAACTTTTATCAGGGACTGCAGAGAGTGCCTGACAAGCCGAATCACGCTGATATAAAGTACTTGCAGGGTATTCTTCGGCGGTCAGATGAATCAAATTGGGCAATTCACATCGATATTGATCCACAAGAACAGGGTCCGACATGACTGCTTGAATGCAATTCATGAGAAATCGGATCGGTCGCTCTACGTCCGGCCCAGAATCGTTAGCAGGACTTGCAGTATCCGAACGATCTTCGAGCGGCAGCATGTTTGTCAGAGTTTCTTGAACCAAGTATATCCGTATTCGCTCCATAAAATCCATCACTAGCGATGGGAATGCCGTTTGTTCACAGAGCTCCATTCCCATGGGCGAAGAGAAGTAACTCTTCAATTGGTCGATCGGCTGCGCTCCACTCTCGAGTACTTTGTCGGCAGCTAGGTTCACGAATGTGCATAATTGAGTCAAATCAGCTTGAACGTCGGTGTGTTCCATGAGCTTCCCGATTCTAATGTAAAAGCTCACGGCGTCAGCTCATCCAAGTTTATACTCAACAGCCATAGAACGTACACGACTTTGATCGAAGCCACGACCTCGCGCAGGAGCATATCCACGTTCTGAGAAAACACCTACGAGTGTGGCACAGAGTTAAGTGTCTTTCAGATGCTATCGGTCTTTCGGTTCAACACAAACCTTTGCTGAGATCGGAACAACAGAAGGCGTGGACATGGAGGCCGTCTGAGTCGGGGTCACCGATGTGGCTCCAGCGCGAGCAGCTGCAGGAGACAAGACTGACGTCCCAGAGCTGCCGGGTGAGTGGAAAAACGCACTCCATGAGCTTCTCGGCCCTGCCTTCAAGCCTGCAGACTCTCGTATCCGTTGCTTCTGCGCAGGACGTTCATGCTTTCCGCCACTCACTGCCCGCGGGGACACTGGCAGAGGCGGTGTATTCGCTGCAGATGCAGGTAGCGCCGGTGTTGTGGGGACGCCCGCCTCGCTGGCTTTGGCCGGTGTGGTCGCTGGCGTCTGACGGAACAGCCCGCCCAAGAGTTTCTTCATGGCCGTCGTCTACCTGGACATGGGCCTCTTCAAGCTCACCAGCCTCCTCACAGAGTGATGGTCGTGCAACGGCATCACTGTATAGTGATATACAGTATAGTCCCACTGTAATACGGAATAGCGTATAGTGTACGAACAGCAGTTTGATTACCGGTATCCGACGATGGCGGCGCAGCTTTTCGTGGCCGATGACAAGTATGGCGACGTGATCACAGCGTTGGAGGCGCGTGGGTGGAAGCGGTTCCCGCACCTGTCGTTCCCTCTGTTCGACCTCAAGTGGTCCAACTACAGCAAAATCGCGTGGAAGGCGGTGCGCCCTGCACAGATCGTGAACCATTTCCAACACGCCGTACTCTTCTCGCAGAAAGAGCAGCTCACGAGCGCTCTGTACGCGTTCGACGCCAGCACGTCGAGCACTGAAGAAGATTCCGCCAGTGTCTTCAAGAGCCAAGTGGATCTGTTTTTCCCTCGGACGTTCAATGGGTCTCAGATGCATGAACTCATGCGCTGGATGAGCTACTCACAGGCGCTCGCTGTGCTCAAGCACTTCATTGCAGCAGCGCCAGGACGCGCTTCTTCCGACAAGCAGCAGCAAGAGATCGAGCAGGCTATGGATCATATCAGACTCGTTCTTGAAGACAGAGGCTTCTTCGCACCGCGTCGACGTTTAGAGGCTTTGAGTTCACAAGTTCCTGCTCCCAATCTGCATCGATGGGCAGCTAGGAACGCACAACCAACGGTCGATCAACGCGCAACTTGTGAGACTCTGTTGTCGATTCTGGAAGAACGCGACCCGCAATTCAATATGGTAGGATCAATGAACCGTAATGTGTGGATTTGCAAACCTTCCAACCTTTCTCAGGGTCGAGGCATTCAACTCGTGAGCTCGATTGAAGATCTACGTCGTGTTATACTGCTGTCTGGTGACTGCCAGCTGCAAAACGATACAACAACTAGAGAAGCTGTCAAGTGGGTCGTCCAAAAATATATCGAGCGGCCATTGCTATTGCAGCAAGGACGGAAGTTTGACCTACGTCAGTGGGTCCTCATCACATCGCTGCAGCCATTGCGCTTGTACTGGTATCGCCAATGCTATCTGCGCTTTTGCTCGCGGCCATTCTCACTAGAAAAAGAGAACTTGCAGGATCAGTTCGCACACTTAAGCAATTACTCCATTCAGAAACACGCGCCTGCAGAAGGAAAGGCTGAGGACGATAGCGCATCGGCAAAAGCATCCATGATGTGGAGCTCGAATCGCTTCCAAGACGAGCTCAAGTAAGTGCTTTGCATCGTTCTCTATCGATCCATATTAAATGATCTCTCCTTTGTTTGTTGTGTTGCAGGGAACAGCATGGGCGAGATGTGTGGACAGATTCAATCGTTCCCCGCATGAAGCATGCGACTCAAGTCGCTGTGGCGTCGATTCACCCAAAGTTACGAGAGATTGGGGTATGTATGCACCATGCTTTGTCAATCCTTGAGTCATAACCCATCGTGATTGCTTATGGTGTCTAGCATGGGTTTGAATGGCTGGGACTAGACTTCATGGTGGATGAAAACCTCCATGCATGGCTGCTTGAGGTAAATGTGAGTCCGGATTTGAGCCACAGCACAAACATCACTGCTGATCTCGTTCCGCGAGCTACACGTGATACGTTAAATTGTAAGCTCATCCGTGACCAACACATTGTCTCGTTTGTGACTCACTTGTTTGTATTAATTGTGTGTCTAGTGGTACTAGACGGAACTCATGCGGAAAATAACGACTGGGAGCTTCTCTCATAGTCAGTATGCTGTTACACCAACTGCTTTTTGCAGTCCAGGATCTCGCCCAATCAATCAACACGCAATGTCGCATCGTTCACTTTGAGTCCAGAATCGTACAGAAGAAGCTTAAGCATCGCTGCACGGATCAAAACTGCGACAAAGAATTCAACCCCGGATCTGATTAAATGAAATTTATTAACCGTAGAAAAGGCGATGAAGATTAAGACGAGATTGCGAGTGAGCGAAGCTGCTCAGTCAGCATGTCGTTCTCCTTTCGAACACTTTGCAAATCATTCAACACCTTCTCCAGGTGTCGACTGCTATCCCGACTTTGCAGCTGTGTAATCCAGTTCTCCAAATCGCGAGCAGTGTTTTCTTTCTTGCCCACATCACCAATGATCAAGAGCAATTCCTCAAAAACTTCTCGCACACGAGCGAACTTGCGATAACATTCGACGTACGCATTTGGCGACTCTCTGTTGCCAGATTCGGCGTGCTGGCTTGCAGCTGTATATATCTTGTCTTCTGCTATAGCTTCGCTGCGCTTCAATTTCTCTGAGTCCAAGTTCAGTTGCTTTTGAATGTCTTTAATGTCATCGATGATCTTGGTGATATCTTGTTTCTGCTTGTGGACCTGCTTGATAATGTCCATGATCCGTGCAGTATACATGTTTCGATCAAGATTTTGAGGAAGACGTGCATATGTCTTCTCGAGCACCTTCAACGTATCTATCTTGTCCTGAACTTCTGACGCCATGACTTTCATATCTTGGCGAAGCTTTTTCATTTCGAGTACAAGTTGCCGGCATCGTAACTTGCGGTTCGATTTCATTGCCAACAGTTTGGTTTCTTCGTGAATAAGTGGTAGTCGATGCGATTCCCATTCAGAAGCGAGCTTATGAAGTTTTTCAGTGTTTGATGCACAAATCGACTTGAAAGTAAAAGAAACAATGAGCCCCGCCCTATAATATATATAGACAGAAAATACGACCAGCTCACCTTCAATTTCTTGATGTTTTCATCCGCCTGCGGGAGCATCACCAGAATCTTCGTCCGTGTGGCAAGCTGCTGTCGTAACTCGGCATTTTTGAGTTGTCCATCTACCACACGTTGCTGAATTTTTTCAAGCTCTTGGTAATCTTGTTCTAAAACAACGCGCATTTTGCCTAGTCTTTCATGCGTTTCTATGAGTTTTGCTTGGACCTCTTCTAGAATTTCCAGTTCGTTGGCAGCATTATTCATCTCATTCTACACATTCAAATTCCGTTATGTCGATCAGAAATGCACAAAAGGATAGTTCCAACACAGAACTTACTGCTTGTGCCGCAAGTAATAGCGCTAGTTCAGGTGAGTCAACAATATTAGAATCGTCTGGTGAAGAAAGTGATCCTTCGGGAACTGCAGCAGGGTTCAATGTAGCTCCCTTTAGTGAGGATGTCATTTCGGCGATAGTGAGATCATCAATAGGGATCGGTGCAAACTCTCGATCTTCTTCTTCTTCCAACGAAGTCTTGGACAAGAATTCAGGATTCGTGTTTGCTCCAGCTGGAACTGGGATTGCTTTAGTATCGCACGCCTTCTACAAAAAGAAGCATGGCATTAAATGGAGACATAAACATGCAAACTCAAGCATTCTGTACGCACCGCTGA
>JAADVW010000351.1:0-34324 GCA_023335875.1 Elongisporangium prolatum
ACCAACGAAAAATAACCGAGAAGCCCCACAGGATTCAAAATTAGCCATAGAATACCCGTCATTTTCTCCTCCCAAACTGCTGGATGTCATGGACTTACTGAGCTTCAAACCGCCGAAGATTTCAAGATCGTGTCTCAATTCATATGAAATCAGCGCCGTCTCGTTGCAGCCTTCAGTCCGATTCGCATGAAGCCATTGCACAATGTGGAGATGGTTATTAGCTGCAGCGATGTTCATCACATCTTCCGAAGCACTCTTGTCAGGTAGATATTCGTACAGCCACTGTAGAACCTCCAAGTGCCCGTGCCTGGCTGCATCTTCCATCGGATCGACTTCATACGAACACTTGAACGCGTTGGCATGAAGCCATCGCACCATTTCCAAATCACCACGAACAATCGCTTTGTTGCTTCCATCGGTCGTGCATTTCTGCGGTCGACGTGAACAGATAGCGAAGCATGGACCAATTCCCAGTCTCAATGGCAGCGTCTGTGGCTTGAAACAGCCACTTACAGCGTTCAGTCTCATCAAAATACCTGCAATCTTCCTCCATCCATCGCACGACGTTGAAGTGTCCGTTGAGAATTGCCTATCGACCTGGTAGCTTGTAGTTGCATGTATCTGAGCAGGTGGATTCCAGCCATCTCAACACATCCAAGTGGCCAGCCTTTGTTGCACAATACATGGCTCGTTCCGACTGCCAATTATCTTCGTGCTCATACAGCCACTGAAGCACTTGCAAGTCCCCAGCTTCCGCTGCGCTGTCCACAGCGTCTGTGCTGAATGCGTGCTGGTGCTGACTCCGATGACTGTGGACCCAGTCCAGGAACTCCACATCCCCTCGTTCGATTGAACTATCGAGCAAAATCAGCAAGCGAGCACGCCGACTGTGATTGTGGATCCACAACACCACCTCTGGATCTTGGCAAATCAGCTTGCGACTCATTCTTGTGACAGTTTGGAGACCTCGTTCACCGCTCAGAAGCCACTCGAGTACGTTCAAGTGGCCGTGGAAGGCGGCAATGCGCACGATCACTGCCTTTGTTTCTTCTGGAGCTTCAGTTGGAAGATATTGAGTCCGCCACCAATTCAGAATGTCGACGCGGCCATTGGCGGCTGCATGGCTAATAGCTCGCAGAAACCGAGTCACTCGTAACTCCTTGCTGACTCCAGTCCATTCCTTTGGTCGAACTCGATCCAGAAGCGAGAGATACCCAGCATCCGATGCAGTCTCGAGCGTCCAGCTTTGGGAAAAATCCGAGTATGCGCTGATGCAGCGTACCACATGCGGTAGAATGCACAGCTGTGGATGTGCACGATCAGTAACCAGGCGCACTGTCACTAACTCCATGGATGTCGTCTGCACGAGTGGGATCGGCAGTAGAGACACTCGGCGCTGCTTTGCCATCTTGAGCTTCTAACGGTGGCGACCAGAAACAGTTGGCGGAGAGTTTGACAGATTGAGACTTGGTGGTCAAGTCGTCTTCCATCTCAAGACACTCGAAATCAGACGATCAGTAGTCTGTGCAGCCCGTAATCTAAAGAGACGAAATGCCTCAGCAGAGAGAGCGAGAGAGAGAGAGAGAAGAGAGCCAAGAAGAGGATACGTTTTCCAACACGATTGGGATATAACACTCACATACCAAATCTGTCTGGTGCATCAGCATCTAGAGCACAGCTTCCGGTTGACTTACTTGGGTTAGACACTCTTCATCCTGATTGCTCTCAGCTTTCTCCTTGTCTTGTTGCTTGTCGTCCTCCCTTAAGTTGTTACTTCGTTCGTCCTCTGACTGGTTCGTGAGCTCTCTCCTGATGATCAAAGCAACAACGTAAAAGAAAAGTCAGAACAAGAGGACAGCTACTACGCAGCGTACGTACTTGTACACGTGCTCAGGCAGCTTGAGACTCAATGAAATGTTGTCGATCTCCTTCGAGCGACTCAGGTACACGATCTTCTTGTAGAATGAGCTGCTCACAAAGCCTTTGGCGACCAGCAGCACAAACTTGAGCCAAATCGTGGGCTCGAGAATGTAGAAGAAGCGCAGATTCGCTTGGTACTTGGACGAAAACGTGCGGAAGAGACGCTTCAGCCACGAGGCCGTGAGCTGGTTCTCAGTCTTCACGCCATTGTGCACGTAGAGAATGCTGTAGCGATTGTCGACGATCGCATCCATAACGTGGATCACAAATAGCATGACGCGATCCAGATCCACTTGGTCTACTGGCAGCTTGCTGCCCAAGTACACGATCACAGGGGACCCGGAATGGTCCACGCCAGCGTTGTACAGAAAGCCCATGGCTTTCAAATCGGCAAAGTCTTCCCGCTGAGCCTTGGCGAGAGCTGCCTGGTAGTTGCGTAACTCTGCCTTCCGCTGCGCTTCAAGTGTCTTCTGTGCCAGTCGCTGTCGTTCTTCCTGCAGCTGCTGCAGCCGTTCTAAGCGTTCCACGTCTGGATCAGCCGACATTTCTCGGAAATCCTGGATCGCGGACTCTTCATCTTCCGAATCTGATACCAGGAGCTATCAGTAAACACTAAGATCGTCTTCATCGCACCATTCCATACCTGGATCCGGTTCATCAGCGTTGTTGGCTTCGTCACTCTGCTGCCAGGAACCAATGCGGATCTTGCGTTCCTCAATGATGGGCTCGCCGAACTCGTTGCCTGATGCACAGAGGATCTCAGCGAACCATTGTGGAGCGAGCTGCATTCAAGGCAACGTACCCAGGTCTCGTGTCAGTAGGCTCTGCGTACGTCGCTCTTCCGCTGGCGTTCGTGGGAAATAGAACGGCAGCACGGATTCATAGATCGCTTGGTCCTCAAGAGAGTCGACACAGAGCACCACGAGGTCAAAGTCTGGCTCATAGTGCTCCAGGAACCGTCGTATTGTGCCTGTTGAAGCATGAATTGATGAGCACGACCACGTGACAGGCGCTCCAGATGAAAGCAAAGACACGAACGTGCTGCGATATGAGCTGCCTCGTCACGAGGATAGCCCTTCTTCCGCGTGTAGATGCAACTGAAGGCGACGGTGCGCAGCGATTCCTCCTTGGCCGCCACGAGAACGCTTCGATAGCACATGTGCAGAGCGTTTTCGGCCGCATTGTGGTACTTGAGGTTGTACCGCGGGCCGACTGTATGGATAATCTTGCTATAGTATCAAGCGATAGTGCTGTCAGTCTTTTAGTTGGCGCGACCTGCATGGCTTGGCATCTACTCTCACCGTGCTGGAAGCCTGCAGCCTCGTGTGATCACTGCTTCGCCTGTGCGGCAATGACCAGCGGCGTCGCACTCGACCCAGATCTGCTTCCCTGCTGCGTCTAGGATCTTGCGGCAGATGCCAGACGTCTCTCGCAGCGACTCGCTCGTGGAATTGACGATTGCGTCTACGCGCAGAGTCCAGAGCTGACCGTGCCACAGCGCGATCTTGCGGTTGATGCTCTCGCTCACGCGGAACGGCGCGTCGTCTGCAGCAAGCACGTCTTCTGGAGCATCTACTGGTGCTGGCGCCAGCTGCTGCCATGTCGTGAGGCTCTCGTACGCCACGCCGGAACCATTGACGTCCATCGGGCTGAGGCTGCGTGGCTCTTCGTGAGCGGCGGCGATCTTTCTGCTCGAGCCCAAGCGGTTCCATTAGGACCGGTCCGATTGTGAACCGTGGATTAATACTAGAAGAAACCGGTATACTCTACCGGTATGATGTCATCTTCTGGATCCAGTGAGTGATGGTGGACCGAAAGGGCCAGTTGCGTGGGTTAATTGTAAGTGATGGTTCCTGGGCATGGATTCTCATTGATGTGGCACCAGCACTCACGCTGGAGCTCCCGCGAATCGCATGCGTGGAATCTGCTTTGTGGACCTTAACGTGGCTAGAGACATTGTGGCTGCTTATCATGGGACGCCCAACACTCACGAACACTCGGGGTTTCAACCCGCCTGACAGTTGGAAGCGGATCATCAAGTTCATGTCCAAAGCGTTGCTGACGACAGCCGCGTCGACAGATCGCGGTTGCGCAATGAGGGGTCCATGCCACTGGTGGTGGGTTTGGACATGCATTGCTCAAAAAGGGGGTTCTCCGCCTTTTCCCATGGCCGCCATTGTTCTCCGTCCGCCCCCCTCCCCTCCCCTTCCTCTCTTCTGCCGAATGCGCAATTTGAAGTGACTCTTTTGACTTCCTCACTTCGCAATTGGCGCCAACGTGCTAGAGCCCCTAGATAGAGCCCGGACTCCAGACACACGAACAGCCATGAAGAGCAAGCAGTCCCGATCCACGCGCCGCAGCGTAAGCCGACGAGCAATTGAAGCGGACGACCTGGTAGTGGACGGACGCCGCGTCGAGCGTCTCGACACTGTCGCCACCGCTCTGCAGGTCCAACTGCTTCGCGATATTTTCCCCAGCGTGGAGTACGAGATGCTGCAGGACATTTTGATCGCAGCGGAATTCCAGATCGATCTGGCAGCGGCCATGCTTGGCGAACTCGTGCGAGACCCGGTTAAGACAACCGATCCTTCTCTTGAAGCGTCGCTTGTGATGGAACTCAGTGCTGAAGAAGAAGCGGAGTGGGACGAGGTGGCGAGCTGGACAAACCCGACGGCGCCGGTTGTGCAGCGACTGGACCTGCAGCAGTGGGTCATGGTACAGGATGAATGGGAAGTCGTGGACATGGAAGGGGAGCGCGTGCGCTCGTTTGCCGATGTGCTGCGCACTGAGGCTGCCAAGCAGCAGACGATGCCGTCCAAGATCCAGTCCCAGCGACCGCGCAATGCGCGCAAGCTGACGAGCAAGAAGTCAAACAGCGCCGGTCTGCCAGTAGACTTCTTTTACACCGCTGATGCTGCCTACAGTCCCAAATCGTTCGGCGCACGCAAGCGCATTCATATGAAGCACCGTCGGTAGTCAGTCCCAGTCGGCTGTTCCGATTCCTCCCCCATCTCCCCTTCTCACGAAGAAGACCTCAAAGTTCCAAGAACAAGCACAGAGTCTCACAGACGACGACGAAGCTTTTCCCCATTTTTATTCTGCGTGTAGTTGCGTCGCATTTCCTCATATCAGATAAACAAACAGTACACTCGAGAGAGGACGGATGCGGCCTTAGAAATGGGTCGCAATAAAGAGCCGACGCAGTGTAGAACATCTTGATTCAGTCTCCCCAGCGAAAAGAGCGAGTGCTTGATCGTGACTTCGCAAGCGCTTTGTTCTCTGGATACTGCTACGCAAGTCCTGTTGGCCCTTCGCTGTTCCGTCTCATTCAACTGGATAGATTACGGCTGGATCACATAGAGAATTATATATTCGCTTGGCTAAAACGAACTGTTTTAAACATGATTTCCTTATTTTTAGCCTTGCCAGTGCTAATTTTAGCCTCTGGCGCTTGACATGCGAGGTCGCAATGTGACTTCCAGGGAGTCCGAATCAGTCGCCAACGTCCCACGTCCGAAGGACTCATACGCGACACTCGAAGGGAGGCCGGACCAAGGGAAGAGAAGCATGTTTAACGTGCACGTGGAGAACTCGGAGCTGCTGCTGGAGGACTGTCGCGCCGGCGCCAACGGCTGGTTGCGGCTCTCGCTCGGCTCGAACGGCGTAGACGTGGAGAAGATCGCGCATGTGGCGGACGACAAGCAGGACAGCAAGTTCACAGCGATCCACGCGGTCTACGGGCTGTACACACTGTTGAGTGGGTCGTATCTGGCAGCTATCAAGGACTCGCGCGTCGTGGGCTCTGGACCCAACAGCGAGAAGATCTATTGCGTACTCGAGCTCGTGCTGATCCCGGTCTCGGCCGCTGCGCACCGCAGCTTTTTCAAGCACGCGTCGCCACGCGAGCAGACCGACGAGCGCACGTACATCCGCATGCTGGAGTCGGTCATGGCCAGCCGCACGTTCTACTTCTCGTACGACTACGACCTCACGCTGTCGGCACAGAAGCGCTTGGCCACGGCCTCGCCCAGCGCCGGCAAACTGCCCATGTGGCAGAAGGCCGACGACGACTTCTTCTGGAACAAGCCCGTGCTAGGCAAGTTCATGGAGCTGGAGCTGCACAACTGGATCGTGCCTGTCATCTCGGGCTTTGTCAAGGTCATGAAGAAGTGTGACATCAACGGTCTGCGCTGCGACCTGCTCTTCTTCACGCGTCGCAGCCGCAAGCGCGTGGGCACGCGCTTCAACGTACGCGGCGTGGACAAGGACGGCTTTGTGGCCAACTTTGCCGAGACCGAGATGATGATCGTCAAGCCCAACCGCTCCATCTGCAGCTACGTGCAGATCCGAGGCTCTATCCCGCTCTACTGGGACCAGCTCGTGACGCTCAAGTACATGCCGCGCACGCGCTACGCATTCAGCGGCCAGGAGAGCATCGTGGACTGGAACGAGCTCGCATTCCGAGCGCACATGGACAACATCATCCAGCGCTACGGCCACATCACAGTCGTGAACCTCATTGACCGCGCCGGTAAGAGCAAGACTGTGCGCGATCAGGCTCAATTGGGCTCGGCCTACAACAAATACGTCAAGAAGTACAACCAGCAGTCTCACGCAGCCGACAACAGCGCTAACGCCATGCTCATGCCGCTCTCAAGCGCCTCGCCCAAGCACAAGTTCTTCACGGCGGGCTCGTCCTCGTCGTCGCCTTCGAACGTCAATTCTGGCAGCGGCAGCGTCGCGGGCTCGACTCCTGGCTCCACGACGGCTTCGCCTTCGTCTGCCAAGACGGCATCGTTAGCCAAGAGTAGCTCCGAGACATTGCCCATGCAGCCCGCGATCTCACAGCTCTTCGCTGAGCCTGTGGCATACGTGTGGTTCGATTTCCACCACGAATGCCGCAAGATGCAGTGGCAGAACCTGTCCAAGCTCATGACAGAGGTGCAGGACCAGTTCACGCAGTACGGCTGGTTCGAGTGCGACTCGGAAGGCCGTCTGCTGTCGCGCCAGAAGGGCGTCTTCCGCGTCAACTGCATGGACAATCTGGACCGCACCAATGTGGTCATGAGTCTGTTTGCTCGTCGCGCGACGCTCTCGTCACTGGGCAAGTACAGCGAGCAGCAGAGCGTACTGGACTCGCCCTACACAGCGTTTGAGCTCGTGTTTAAGAACGCCTGGGCCGACAACGCCGACTATGTGAGCAAGATGTACGCCGGCACCGGTGCACTAAAGACAGACTTCACCCGCACAGGCAAGCGCACGGTCTCGGGCGCGATCCAGGACGGCGTCAACTCGGTCACACGATATTACCTCAACAACTTCTGCGACGGCATCCGACAGGACGCGTACGATCTGCTTGTGGCCAACTTTGTGCCCGACAAGCGCGAGGAATCGCCGTTCTCGTTTCAGCAGCAGCACAGCCTTCTAACGTTCGCCATCGAAATGAGCGTCGTGGTGCTGTTGATCATCAGCGTGTCCGTGAGTCTGCGTCCAGAGGAAGACCTGACCACACGCGTTCGCGATGGCGCTCTGGCTGCGCTCGGAGTCTTCGCGGTCATGGGCCACTTGGTGCTCAAGAAGGGCATTCTGCGCTCCATCGGCCGGCGCTACGTGTGCAAACCGGCCTTTTGCTCGAGCGGCTACATCCGAAAGAAGGAGACATAAGCCAGCATCAGAGCAGCATTAAACAAGAACTACGAGGTCGTTACCAAAATACTACTAACTACTACAAGCATTTCACACCACGTCGTTCTTTGTTTCAATCTCAATTCTACGGTCATGCTAGAGCTCTACAGTAGAGCTAGCTATTGGTGGTGCGCTGATCTTCCTGACTTGCAATTGTGTTAATGCCGACGTCTTCATCCCAACGCGCGTAATAAATAGATGCTCCATGCCTGGGAGAGCGAGGGAGCACAGGCAGGATGCTGCTGTTGGGGTAGGATGCCCACTAGATCGCTACTTGGAGGGCGACAGACAGTAAGACAGATGCACGCACAGTTTAGTACAGACTCGACGCATCACCCTCCGATCCGTCCGACTCACCACGAGATCGTTTGCCGAGCGGAATCGGACTCGGAGAGTCGTTCTCGTCTGGCACGATGCCACGCTCGCCCTTGGCGTACGAGGTCTTCATGCCGCTCATACAGCGACCCATAGCCATCTTGTGATCCACGATCGGGAACGGGTAGTCCTTGCCAATGAGGCAGTTGGCAGCGCGCTGCACTGTCATCGGTGCCTTCCAGGGCTCATAAATGTACTTGACTGGCATGTGCTCCAGCGCAGGAATGTACTTCTTGATATACTTGCCTTCCGGATCCCACTTCTTGGCAAACGTCGAGGGGGAGTACACGCGATAATAGGCGGCGAAGAACGCGCTGCTGCTAAGCCAGAGCCAATTGCCAGCGTTGATGCTCCAGTCGTGGTCGATCAATCGCTCCTGAAACACTTCCAAGCCACGGATCCACGAGATGTACAGGTCACCTCGCGTCAGGAAACACGCAACCGAATGGCGAGCCAAGTGGTGCATCCAGCCTTCGCGCTTGAGCTGGATCATGATGGCGTCGATCCACGGGTAGCCTGTCTGGCCTTCCTTCCAGGCTTCAAACTGCGCGCGCGCCAGGCGCTCGTCCTCTGTGAGCTCACTGTCGTCCTCTGGTATTATGTGGTACCGCCAGTCGATCTGTAGACAGATGGGATTCTCTTCCATCTTGTCAAAATACGGGTTCGCTCGGCCGTGGCAGTGGAAGAACTCTCGCCAAAGGAGTTGACCATCCAGACTCACAGGCGGCGCGGACGCAGCGTTTCTGTGGCGCATCTGGATCTCCCGCACGTGGTGCAGGAACTTGCGAGGGCTGATGCAGCCAAAGTACAGGTATGGGCTCAAGGAGGTCGTCGAGGACGACGGCTGGGTCTCGGCTGGAGACGTCTTGGGCTTTTCAAACTTTACCACGCGGCCTTCGTTCTTGCAGAACTCACGCAGGATGTTGAGCGCGATGGTTTCGCCGCCATAGATGAACGAGTGGCTGTCTGCCAGATTAAAGCCAAACTCGGCTACGTCTGGGATCGTGAATCGCTGCTCTGGACCAGCGATCACTCGCTGGCAAGTCGTCAATAGCTCGTCTGTGCAGTCGAGGCTGTCCCGATCCTCGGTCTCTCTCTGCAGCTGCGCCTGGCAATAGTCCACGATCTGCTGGTAGAGATCGCTGGGTGGGAATTCCGGTGCAGGAAGCGTCTCAGGCGGCTCCAGCGGAGCTGGTGGCTGGGGCAACGTCGCTACACAGCGCAGGAACGACGTATACGTCTTGGGCGGCCGGCCGCCGTGCTCACGCAGCACAGCGTCCAGATCGTACAGCGTATACCCGCTCGTGGTCTCGACCTTGATCTGAAACTGTTGAGCCAATTCACGTACGTGCACATCGCGTGCAATGGCAAATGGCTCGCTGAGGTTGTCCATGAAGAGGTGCGTGATGCCCCAAGCCGGCAGTACACAGCGCAGCACATCCAGCGCGTCGCCACGTGCGATGATCAACCGCGAGCCACGCGCTGCAATGGATTCCGCCAGAGACGAGATGGATTCCAGCAGAAACTGCATGCGGTTCACGCCGCAGAGCATGATCTTGGGTCGGTGCACGATGCAGAACGGGATGAGCGTCATGCCCTGTGGCACGTGCTTGAGCGCCCTGTCCAGCGCCAGCGCATCGTGGATGCGCAGATCGCGGCGGAACCAAACGAGGCCACGCATGGACTTGGGCGGCATTGCAGGCGGTGGTGGACTAGCAGCAGCGGACGAAGGCGAGGCGTCAAAGATCAGAGAGCTGGCGGCGTCCTCGTCCAGGCCCTGCAGCAGATCCGTGAGTGGTGAATGGCTGGTGTCGCGACTGTCGACGGGTAGAGGCGGTTCGGCGGCTGCGGTAGTGCTTGCTGTGGTAGTGCCTGCTGCGGCATCAACTGGCGACTGTGTGGGCGACGGAAACCGGTCGATCTGATTGAGCAGCTCATGGGCTTCCATGGCCTTCGGCGGGGCGGGAAATAAGCCCGCAATGGGCTCTTGCACAGGCTCTCATTGGCCAAAAATACAGCGATATCTTTGAAATAGCTAAAACACCCATACGCACCAATCGACGTTTGTGTTCTTGAAGAGCTCGGCGGAAAAGACACGCGCATAGTTTTTTTAGCAACCTGAGAAATGGATACGCTCTTTTTGTTAGGCTTATCCATTTAACGCCTATCGGAGTTTACTGTTTACTGTGGACTAGGTTTGGTTAAAAAGCATCACTGGTTGTATATAAATATTTTTATATTCCGTTTGGAGATAAGTTTTTTTTCTTCAAAGCGCCAACACACACGCGGTCAGCTCATCCAATTCCAACGATGAGTGACTAAGACTATATAGGATGAAAATCCATCCACATGAGTCATCAAGAGCTCTTCAAATCGATTCTGATTTATGACATTACGATGACTCGTTTACCTGGCAATGGGATTATAAGTGGCGATGCCGCTCCCTCGTAAAACTCGCTCATATCTTCTATCAGCTTCGATTCGAGATTTCAAAGCAGTCTCGCATGAGCACGTGCAGATGGTCATCGCTTGCGAGTGTAGCTCGAAGGTTCACGCAGTAGGTCTCGAAATGCTCCCACGTGATCGCGCCGTCAGTTGATCCAGAGAACTCGAAATTCTGCGCAAACTCTTGAAAGACCTGCTCGCGTGTTGCGAGGCCAAGTCTCACATCGGGATGGTTGCCCGCTTGGAAGCTTTTTGCGAGTCCGACAGGAAACACTCGGCCTTTGCTCGCATTCTGGAGTGATGCGAACACACGTGAGCAAACAGCATTGGACGCCGGACTGAGTGTGCCCAATAGAGACGAAAAGAGTCGATCCAACAGTATCCGATCGCTTACTGTCTGCCGTTGTTGCTGCATCAGAATACGGGAACCAATGCTCGCTGTACTCATTGCTGAATTGATGCTGTCGGCTTGCAGATACGTCAACAGTGCAGTGCAATGCTCTTCGGTCAAGGAAAGCCCCAGAACGAAGCTCAGACAGGAACTGCATTGTTGAGCCGATATAGTGCCAGTCTTTGCGTCAATATATTGCAGTGCTCGTTTGCGGAATTGCACAATATCACTCAAAGTTTTCTTGCCCAGGCGGTGACGAATGGTGTGGAAGAACGAATCACCGTAGCTGGACATCCCACTTGACGTGACCGATTGAGCACCAGACGCAAGTTCCATTGGTGCACCGCATGATGCTTCTTTCAAAGATATGATCTTTTTCCCGTTGCTAGGAGGAGCGAAGGTATTCGCATAACCGGTTGATATTGCTGGTGACGCCCCAACGCTTTGATGGCCTGTTTTCACTTCCATCGTGTCCTGAGCCTGGAGCCGTGCTGCAACATCCTGAAGCTTCACGCCGAGATCGTTTTTCACTTCCCGAACTACGTCGGTGCCGTCAGACAACGTGACTAAGACCCGGCGGTTGGTTGTATTCGCACACCATCCCGTACCACCGCTAATATGCCAAGCATTGCGCATCATTAGCTCAAAGTAATCGTCGTCATCAATACTGGCGCTTACGTTGGCATAATAATGAATCCATTGCGTCCATGTGATTTTGCCATTGTGAATACCGTCGACGTCGAATGTTTCCAAAAACTCTCGGCACACGTCATCAGGTGTGCGTCGTCCTGATAAAACGTCTGGATGGCGACTCGCATCATAGGCTTCGACAATATCGCTCGGCTCGAGTAAGCCATTGCCGTCCTTGTCCATGCACTTGAATGCTTCACCCACGAAGAACAACCGCCGTTCGTTCATGGGATCGCGCACTCCAACGAGAAATTCCTGCCGATCGATGCTGCCGCTGTGATCAGTGTCGAAGTACTCAAACAGGAGTCGGATATCAGCATCGGACAGTAATAAATCACCCGCGCTCATCGCTTTTCGGAACTCCGATAGATTTAACGAGCCATTGCCGTCTTCATCTATGAGCCTAAACCGTCGACTGAGTCCACAAAACCCGCTAATTCCTTCCGCCTTGAGATATTCCTTCAGCTTGGAAATGATAGATTGCACACCAGCAGGATGATTTTCCGTTCCGGGTGTTGAAGGTTGGAGAGAACCCCGACGAGAGCTACTCGCTGATGATGCGGTCGCGCGATTTTTGGGATCACTTGGAGAGGATAAACACGCTGCCATGGATTGGCTGGTGTTGATGTTAGCTCGCCGCGCCATAATGTGTGCAGGTGAACTACTCAAGCGTGGTGTTGTATTGTTCAACGCATCTGCAACACTTACATTAATCGGTTTGGCACCAAGTTGCTGCGTTAGGACACGAGCAACGTCCTCGCGTTTTACTCCAATATCGTTCTTGACCTCCTCAACGCTCGTGTGACCGTCTGCATGTGTGACTAGTACACGCCGATTGCTCGTGTTAGCACACCATCCATGCCCACCGGTGATGTGCCAGGCATTGCGCATCATGAGCTCGAAATAATCATCGTCGTCGATGCTTGCGCTAATATTCGCATAGTACCGTGACCACTGGTCAAAAGAGACCTTGCCGTCGTGCAAATGATCGATGTCAAAGGTTTCAATAAACTCTGTGAATACCTCTTGCTCGGTTTTGCGGCCAGAAATTACTTCCGGGTGCTTGCGCGCGTCATAAACGTCGATAATATCATTCACTTCTAGAACGCCATTGTGGTCTTTATCAATGATATCGAAAGCCATTCGAACAAAGAGCATACGGCGCTCATTCATCGGTTCGCGGATGCCCAGCATAAACTCAGTAAAGTCGATAGAGCCGTCATGGTTGGAATCAAAAAAGTAAAACAGATTCTGCACATCGCTACTGGACAAATGTAGCTTTGATTCCTTGAGTGCACGCTGGAATTCAGTCAGATTGATGCTGCCATTTTGATCTTCGTCCATCAGGCGGAAAATGCGCTGCAACGAGATAAAGCCCACCACACCTTGGTCTTTCAGAGCTGAGCGCAGTTGATGGATGATGCGACGCAGTTCTTTCGATTGCTTGTGTGCACTATATACGCAGCTTGATGGTTGTGGCTGGGACTGCTGCGATTGACCAGGTGCTGGTGCACTACGTCCATTGGTTGAACGATCTAAATCTAGATCAGGCTGGAGAATCGAGAAAGCTTGATGGCTACTGAGTCCACTTCCACGGATAATCCGCACAGTATCGCTCGGCACGGGGCTGGGTCGCCCTGCTGCCGGTGCTTGAGCTGCTGACTTTGTAGTAGGCTCACTGGGTGGCAAGCAAGGCATGACGCGAGATGCATCCAGTTGCCACGTGTTGCAAATCATAAGCTCGAAGAAGTCGTCGTCCGCGATGAAAAAGCTGACATTGTGGTAGTACTGTTCCCATTGATACAGCGAAATCTTGCCCTGTGTATCAGGGCTGCCCGAGCTTTGGTCTTCAACGTCAAAGTTCTCGACAAACTCGTGGAAGACGTCGTCTTCACGTTTCCGGCCAGCGATGACATCCGGATGCCGGCTTGCATCGTATGCCTGGACGATTTCACTTGGATCAAGCAGCACCTGCTGCGGTGAAGACGTTTCACTACGATCCAGCGACTGGAATGCAATACGCACCAGTGCTAGACGGCGGGCATTCATAGGTTCACGGATCAAATCTAGCACATCCTGAAGCGAAATCAATCCACGATGCAGTTGATCCAGGTGCCGAAACAGCCACCGTAAATCGACATCGCTGAGCTGAAGAACCTCGGTTTTGACTGCATTTTTGAACTCAGGCAAGGATAAGAGCGAGTCTCCATCTACGTCACTGAGGCGAATATGACGGCAAAGCTCCACGAGACTACGTAGCCCACGCTCTTTGATCGTAGTTCGTAACCGGTGCAACACGGAAATTGTTCCTGCGTCGATACTTGCAGCTGCCGACGAAGCTGAAGACGTCGAGGACGAATTCAAACGTTTGGAGTGACTCGATGACGGCTGACGGATAGACGGATCGACCATACACGCAGCGAACTGGGATCCTTTGAGGAATTCAGTCGTCGTGTGAGTCGCTCGGGGAGAAACTCCATCGCTGCTGCTGAAAGAGCTGGTGACACTATTGTTGCTGTTGGTGCGATGAAGTCTGGACGGTACAGGAGGTGGCAGCGCTGTTGAGATCGAAAGCGCAGGGCCGTTTTGGCTGTTCAAACCGAATTTGTTGTCACTGAGTGCATCTAGCAGAGACACTGGCGCGATCGTAGCTGGTGATTGCAAATTCGTTGGCATAATCGCCGTGGCATTGGCTAGAGAGGTTTTCGTAGTGCCACCCCAAACGCGCTTCATGAGGAGATCGAAATACTCGTCACTGGGCGCGTGGCCGCTGACGTAATGGAAATATTCCATCCATTGAAAAAGGTTCACAAACGATGCACCAGTATGGCTTGTGGCTGCGCGAAACGATGCGAGGAAACTCTCTTGGACTTGGTTCGCCGTCTGTTCGCCGAACATGACGCTTGGATGGCGACTGGCATTGTGAGCTGATACAATATCAGGGATTGCGATGTATCCGACACGCTTGCGGTCCAACTGCTCGAAAACACTCTGCACGAGTTCAAGTCGCTTTCCGACAAGTGCGCCCTGCAAGTACAGTTAATTGTCAGCCACACAAATTGGCGAAAGCCTGGCTAGCTTTGCATACGCAGATGAGGTTCTTGATCGCGTCAGGAAGCACTTTCCCGTTGCTGTCCTTGCAAATGGATCGGATCACGGCACGAGCTTCCTGTTCTCGGTGTTCAATGAACCAAATCGGTTTAGAAATTCAATTTGCAGTGAGCGAATCACTCACCACATCCGAGACTTCCAGATTGTTCTCACTAAACACTCGCTTCAGCGATCCTTTGCCCAGACCACCCGAGTACCCACCTTGGACGGTTGCCTTCTCTAGACTCGATCCAAAATTGACCCACGCGCTGTCAGTGTCAAGCACAATCGTCAGCAATTTGGTGCCAGCATTCAAACCCACAGAGCCTCACGTGATGCCACGAGCTCGTAACGTGCTTCGAATCGATGTCAGCAGCTCCTCAATGTTGATCTGGTCGGCCGATTCCTGCTGCAGATTGTTCCACTGCGTCAACGAAGTCGCGGCTCCCGATACAGAGGCCGAGCGTGCCACGTTACTTCCGCCATACAGCGTCATGGCGAATGGCAGCTCTTGGCGAGTGAGTGCTCAAGGTCGCAAACTCTCATCAGCGCTAGCGTGGCAGTGTGAAGGGTATAAATACTGGCACATGCCTATTTATACAGAAGAAGATCCGATCTGATCGTTCCCAAGAATAGCAGGCAGCGAGCATATCCAATGAGACGCAAACGCAGGACGGAAGCGGATCACGCGCATTCATTCGCAGATAACAACAATCTACATATATACATCTACACATACCGCTGCGTATCTATCGGTCTGGCTTGGCTTTCTTGCATGGCGCGTAGTCAGACTCGACTCGACGTCTTGAGCACAGAGACCGTTGCACTTGACGCTCTTGACCTGGTTGCTGTCGCGTCGTCTTCTTCGCGCTGGAGCGCACGCGCGTCTGCGATCTGGCGAAGATGAGGTCGCGAGGGCGTCTGCTGCACTTGGTGATGCGTGGGGCTCGAGCCAGAGCCGAAGAGCCACGCATTGAGCGCCAGCGCCAGCATGAAGATCCCCTGCATGAGGAAAAAGCGCAAGTACATAGCACCGGATCATCATTCTTGGGACCTATGTGAGAACAGATTCGTCTTGAAAAGGGTATTGGATATGACAATTTAATCATCGTACGGTTAGGTATGTGTTTACATAAGGTGTTGAATCCCGACGTTACTGGGTAATATAGATTCTGGCAGGTTGAACTGGAAAAGGCAACTTTGAACTGGGACGAGGAGCTCAGCAAAAGCTATGCAATGCTGCTGCTCACTTGCGTTTTGCTACAGTTGGTTCTCTCTCAATGGCCGAAGTGACTGAAATCGAGAAGCAGCAGCAATGGACAGCGCTGCATCTGCTGATCGCTGCGATACTGCAGCTGGTACTGGTGCATATTGCCTACCGCATCGAGCGGCGGAAAGCGATGCCATACATCTCCACGTCGTCCTGGGCGATCGTCTTTGGCATCATGGTACAACGTTGTCTCCGCAATGGTCCTTGCTCACTTGAACTAACGCTTAATTGCTTCAGTTTGGTGCCATCTTGACCTTTATCTCCAAATCGGTACGCTGTTCTTCTCATTTGGTCCTGATGCAGTAACGCTCACTGTGTATTGTCTGCAGCGAGCCAGCTACGCTGGATTGGACCCAGAGCTTCTCTTCTTCGCGCTTCTGCCGCCGATCATCCTAGAAGCGGGTTTTAACACCCAGCGCAAGGGCTTTTTCTCCAATTTCTGGACTATCAGTCTGCTCGCAGGCCTGGGAACAGTGATCGCCACGTTGGCCACGGGGTTTCTGTTGTTGTGGCTCGGAGCGTATCTCCATGTCATCACTGCGCTTCATCCAGCGGAAGCGCTGCTCTATGGAGCTCTCATTTCAGCCATTGACCCAGTCTCGACTCTGGTTGTGCTCAAGAAGGCACATGCACCATCTAGACTGTTCAACCTGCTCTTTGGCGAGAGTGTACTTAACGACGCCGTGTGTCTAGTCATGTTCAGTCTCTTCCAGCAGGCCGTGCTGGAAGAAGACGACCATCCGCTCACCTGGCAATCCTCGGCCAACTTGGTTATGAATCTTGTGGGCATCGGCGTCGGCTCGATCCTGTTGGCTGCGGTCATTTGTTACGCATCCGCATTCCTTCTACGGGTGAGTTTATTGATTAGATTACACTTGATCACCCACCTTTTGACTAGTACGATGCAATATCGTAGCGCTCGGACGTGGCCATGAAGCAGTATCCGACGTACGAGATCTCGATCATCCTACTGTCTGCGTACGCCAGCTACGTGGCCGGACAGAGCTTTGGGCTGAGTGGACTGCTGGCCGTGTTCTTCAGTGGCGTATTGATCCGCCATTATCACATGCACAACATCTCGAAAAGCAGTGTGGACTGCTTCTCGCATTTGCTCTCGACGTTGGCGTTTCTGGCCGAAAACTTTATGTACATTTACCTCGGCGTCAGTCTCTTTGCTGGTACGTATTGGAGTACCCTATAGCGGTGAACGCTAACACTCGCTTGTCTGGATAGACAAGGACACTTTCGAGTGGGATTGGACGTTCGTGCTCGTGAGCTTTGCCGTCATCCTCGTCGCTCGAGCTGTCAACACGTTCCCCTTGTGTATGGCGGCCAACATGTTCCACCCAGCAGAGCGGCGAATTCCGTTCAAGTACATGATAGTGATCTGGTTCGCTGGTCTACGTGGCGCCATCGCATTCGCATTGGCGTTAAACATTCGAACCAGTCGACCCACAAGCCACGCTGCAATCATGCGCGCGTCATCTCTGTTCACGGTCCTTGCGTCGACCATTGTACGTCTGTAGAGCCTCTCTCTGCATACGTTAAACTAACACACTTCATGTAGATCCTTGGAATGGCCACAGGTCCTCTGCTGCGTTTGCTGGGGCTCAGTCGTCAAGGACGTGCGAATGAACGACGTGCTGATGGTGAAAGTAGAGGAAGAAGCCGCTGCCGTGCAGGCTCTACGTCCTCAGTGGAGTCCACACCGCTACTGCCACGCAACCGCAGCACTGTGAGCATTCATAATCTGTGGGTGGCGCTGGACGAGAAGCATCTCAAGCCGATCTTTGGAGGCCGACCGCGTCCGCATGAAAATCCCACTTCGATGTGAAACGCAGCTGTACCCATCTGGGTTATTCCTGCATTGCCAAATTCCATTTGGGTTAAGATGTGAGTAAAAACCTATATCAGAACATTGTTTACAAACCTCTCGAACTCGATCTTATGATCGTTTTCGACAGGGAAAGAAGACCTTTGACCCATCCTCCTGCAGGATTGATTCGCGTCGTCCATCCCAAAGACCGGCCGATGGAGCAGGAGGAAGAGCGCGAGAAGCAGTGGGACGGCGGAGAGCTGCTGGTGTGCGCCATCGTACAGCTGCTGCTGGTGAACGTGGCCTACCGCATCGACCGCCAGAAGAGCGCGCCGCTGCTGTCCACGTCCTCGTGGGCCATCTTCTGCGGCCTCGGCGTACGTGACTCCATGCACAAAGTGATCATAAATGTTGAATGGATCAATGCTCACCATCTCTTTTATGCGAACAGTGTGGCGCGCTGCTGTCTTTCCTGTCTAAGTCAGTGAGTAACCACAACGTCTGCGTTTGACTCATGCTGGTAATGAAGGAGTTCATACATGCTCTGGTCTCTCTCTCTCTCCATTGAAACAGCGCGTTCAAGGCGCTGGACTGAACCCGCAGACGCTGTTCTTCGGCCTGCTACCGCCTATCATTCTTGAAGCGGGCTTCAACACGCAGCGCAAGGGCTTCTTCTCCAACTTTTGGGTCATTCTACTGCTCGCGATCGTCGGAACTCTGATCGCTACCTTCGCCACGGGCGGCATCCTCATTTGGCTCGGCAGTCTCGGTCTTATCACGCAACTCACGTCGGCCGAAGCCTTTCTCTATGGATCGCTCATCTCGGCCATCGATCCCGTGGCCACGCTGCTCGTGTTCAAGAAGAGCAAGGCGCCGTCACTGCTCTTTAACCTCGTCTTTGGTGAGAGCGTGCTCAACGACGCTGTCGGTGCGTTCTCCTGCTGCTGCCAGACCTGGACATGAAATCCTTCCTTTGACGTGTTCCTGTGTCTGTACAATAGCGATCGTGATCTTCACGCTATTTCAGAAATTCGTGCAGAACGGGAACACCGAGGTGACCGTCTCGACCACGATCGACATGGTGATCGAGCTCGTGGGTATCGGCGTCGGCTCCGTGGTGCTGGCTGGCATGATCTGCTACAGCTCGGCCTATTTCCTCAAGAACTCGGACGCGGCGCTCAAACAGCATCCCACGTACGAGATCTCGATCATCCTGCTGTCGTCCTACGCCAGCTACGTGGCCGCTGATTTGTGCCAGCTCAGTGGGCTTCTCGCAGTGTTCTTCAGCGGCGTCTTCATCCGCCATTACCACATGTACAACATCTCGCAGGCCAGCGCGCATGCCTTCAAGCATCTGCTCTCGACGCTGGCGTTCCTGGCCGAGAACTTTATCTACTTGTATCTCGGCCTCAGTCTCATCGCGTATTCCGATGCATTTCTCTGGGATTGGACGTTCATTTGGGCTAACTTTGGTGCCTGCTTGCTGGCTCGGGCGCTCAACACGTTCCCGCTTTGTGCGATCGCCAACGCTTGCCGCTCCAAGGCCCAGCGGATTCCGATGAAGTACATGTGCGTGATCTGGTTCTCTGGTCTTCGAGGCGCGATCGCGTTCGCATTGGCTCTGAACGTGCAGACATCGGACCCTTCCCACGCTGCGATTATCAAGAGTTCGACACTGTTCACAGTGCTGTTCACAACCGTGTTCTTTGGCATGGGCACGAGTCCTCTGCTCAGCTGTCTTGGGCTCAGCAGCTCCACTGAAGCAGCACCCGAAAAGCACGTATTAAACGTCAGTCACGAAGCGCCGACAGACGACGAAGACCACCTCTTGCTGCTGCCATGCAGTCCGCCGGCCTCGACCACGCACTACGGAGGCAGGGCGAACGTCCATGATGCCTGGGTCGAGCTCGACGAAAAGTATCTTAAACCTCTATTTGGCGGCAATCCGCGCCCGCGAACTGAGACCTCCAAGGGTTTCCACCACCCCAACTACCAGTCCATGGACTAACGCGTCTCCGGTAAATGGCTGAAGCCTAAAGGGAAAAACGCATGCGATGTATATAAAAGAACATATGTGAGTCCCAAGGAGAACCTTCAGCACGATATCTTACCTGATCTCCTTAGGATTGCTGCATTTTTCCTCAATAAAACAGAGATGAGTAGCTATATTGTGTGCTGCCGATCTGCACTTCTTGGGCGTCCTGGAAGAGGTTGCGCTTGAGATGCCGACGCACGACGTTTATCGGATCCTGGCGCATGTGCTCCCACTGGGCCTCATCGTCCAAGAACCGGTTGCGGTATTGAGCGAGTGCTTTCATTTGCTTTTCGTTTTGCTGTCGGATCTCAGAGCATCTCACAAGCAACTCGTGCGAGTTCACATGAAGTAAGCGGTCTTGAGCAGCTTGCTCTACAGTCTCAATCAAGCGGAATTTAGGCTCGTAGGTACTCGGTAGTGCGCTGTGAGCGTCCAACTGACTATTAATCGGCCTGCGCTCTGACATCTCATCGGACGCAGATGCGATCGTGCTAATAGCAGCATCGTTGACTGATGCGTTCTTTCTGCTTGACCCTCGTCCTTTTGACGCCTCGGTACTCGACTGAGTCGCTGCAGCTCTTTGCGTGCGTTGCAGTTCACCTGCACGCCAATTCCGCTCTTGCCAAGGCGATGCGGTGTGCCTTTTGATCTGCCGCTTCAGCTCTCTCTTGCTCATCGGAGCGTGGAACTTGCGCGTGTTGATAAGATGTAGCCGATGTCGATGGCTCGCTTGTTCAGTGGCGATGCGTTCTTCCTCGATCACGCGCTGATCGGCGTCAATTAATACCTGCATCAGCCGTTTTTGTTGCTTGCCATCCAGCAGCGAGTTTGCGAGATCGACGGCATTGCGCAGCTTCAACCTGCTCAAAGAGTCCTCGATGCTAGCTTCCAATATTGGCATAATGGTTGTCACCGCAGCAGACTTTGGGCGGTCAGGCCGCAATAACCGAGTCGATCCGACCGAAGCGCTCAGCAACTGATTAGTCTTTTGCTTCTGAAGCACGTGTTCGGTCTCAAAAAGGTCCGTCAAAGCTGGTCCAAGCAAGAGCCATCGTCACGTGTTGTTCGTGATTCCAATATAACAACTGTTGATGATTACCTGCAGGAACGTCGAACTCGTCGACTGCCACACGTTTGTCTTGAAAGGCCAGCATTTTCTGCGGTGCACAGCGCATAGACATCAGACAGAACGATAGAGCCTCGATTTGATCCAATAATGTACCTCAAAACGTTCTTCACTCTGTTTCCTGGTGAAATTGGCGTTGAGATTATCAACCAACGAGCTTGCGACCTCAGACACGGACAACTCAACTGCCGATTGCGAACTCTTCAGCGTCGTTGAATAGATTGGCAACGCAGAGTCGGACGAGGATACAGGAGTCGATTGAGCCCGCTGTTGGCACAAAAGATCGACCGCTCGAACAGTCAGGCGACGAGAGCGTTCCGACTGCGCAACGCAATCGAGAAAGATGGTGGATCGGAAGAACCCGTCGTCTCTTTCCAATGTACCGCCCATTTGCTTGCTCTTGTGGCGAACGTATTGTCGATCTTCGCTTCCCAAACGATCAAATGTACTGATAGGAAAGTTCCAAGGCTGTGCGACTTCGTCTTCTGCATCAATGACGTCATCTTCTCCATTGTGATCGCCATGATAGCCCAGTTTTGTTTGTCCACTTGGACTTTCAAAAGGAGAAACAATAGAGTGCTCCGTGCCATCTTCTCGTGATCGGAGCTCAGGCGACTGTTGCTGCTCTGGAGTCAGCGCTGGAAACGCAATCGATGGTATCGATTCCTCATGGTTCACAATCTGCTGACCGAAGAGCTGCACAATAAGCGCATGTTCATCATCGTGGTCTGGATTTTCACCACTGTCATCGCCAGGAATACTATCGTTTTGAAAGATGTGATTCGCTTGTTCTTCGTCGCTATCAGAAAACGGTACTTGGTTGTCTGTCTCCACGTCAAACTGGAAGCGTTCGATCACGCGTGGCAGCGGGATCGCCACAGATCGCGCTTCATTCCGAAGCTAATGAAAAACGGAGATGTCAAAAGCCAAGCAACGTAGCCACCAGACAATACAACAGCCTACCATTTGCTTGACTGTCATCCGACTGCCGTCCATGTGCCGTTCTGGAGCGTCCACTTTCTTTTTCGGTCGAGAAGAGTGATACCTGCTGTCGCTATTACGATGACGACGGTCTGATGTAGCTGGAGGTGGCTTGAAGTACGTCACGGCATGCCCACGCTCGCACTCAACTTGAGCGATTTCTGCGTCTGAGATCCACTGATCGTTGAGCCGTTGAAGCATCGGAAAGCCATCGCGACGAGGTAATTTGGTGCGATAGTCCATTGATGGCATTTTGATCTTCCCCCTCCTGCTGTTATGTCCGTGCAATCGCCGCTTGAGATCGTCGTCCTTGTAGCTCATGAGCAACAAACTATCGTTGCAGCCAGGCATCCCAAAGAAGGCCTCCAGAAGGTAGATACGGTTGTTCATTAGCCGCAACGGGTTGTGCACCACATTCAGCTCGCGCAATCTCGGAGAGCTTGATAAAGCTAGCAAATCTTCAAGAACGAACAGTAGATTCTCATGTAGCAGAAGCACCTCAAGACGCAAGAGCTCACTCGCGATCAGTTCCCCGGGGAACCGCGTGATTTGGTTCACTGATAGATCCATGTGAATTACATTCTTCAGTGTGAGTACGTCGGATGGCACGGCTGTCAGCCGCTCCCCGCGGAAACCGGCACTCACTTGCTGCTCGTGGACACCGTTAGAGCCACTGACTGAAGCTGCTGTCTGATCCATAGCTTCAGAACGCGCGTTGGCAGCATCCTTTGGGATTGATGTGCGCACGATGGGTTAAAAATACCAGCAATTGAAGTCTCCAGAGGCTCGAAGATCGTTTGAATTGTTTTCGACAGTGCGACTGTTCCTGTGGCACTAACGCGACCAAACGAAGCACCAGTGATGATGTCGTCTTCTTCGCTGCTAGATGAACTCCCTTGTTTGCTGGGCGAAGGTGACAAGCTCACATCGCGCCTCCTATTCCACATGACGCTGCTGAGCCCAACTTCTGTAACTTCATTTGGGGGAATGCCTCAAGAAAACGGTGCATTGCTTTCTGCTCAAAGTGCAGACGCCGACGTCGCCAACAATAACGTATTCATGTTGCAGCAGCGTATTGCCAGCGTGAACATGGACGCTTTGGCGAAAATCTTTGCTCGGTATTCGCTCGCGCCACAGTTCAACGACGTTGAAAAACTGGGTGCAGTGCTTCCTCTCGACCCGGTTGTACGCAAGGCAGTCGAAACTCTGGTCGCTAAGCTTCATCAGCTCATGAGGCGGATTCACCAGTGGCAGCAGGCACTGTGGGATCTCCTCACGCAGTTTCTGGCACACACAAGCCCCTCTATATCATTCACAACGCATCGAGCACTCACGAGTCTCGTATTGGACGCGCTTGTGAAGTTCGTCAAGATGCATCTGCTATGGACTTCGTACTCGAGTATCCCAGGCTTGCTCACGCTGCACACATTTCTGCAACAAGAGAAGACGATCACCAGTGGCAGCTCGGAAGACTGCGCACTAGATAATCGCGAAGATCGATTCCTGCGCGAGTTCGTGCTGTGCTTCGGCACTAACCCGCTGTTTAAAATCCAGCAAACGCTTCAGATGCATAGCGCAGCGCCTGAAATCGCACTCAACCTGTCAGCGCTCGTACTTTCGTGCTTTGAATCGTTCATGCGCTGCCAGAACCTGCAGCAGCTGCGCGACCAGGGAGTCTTCGATCTCGAGCGATGTTTTCAGGGGCAATTGCAAGACTCGGCACTCTTGATTCTCGAGGATTTGGTCCAGCGACAGCGGCAAGCAGAGTGGGCAATTTGCGTCGCCCTTTGCATTCCAAGCCAACTCCATCGCGATGCAATCGGAAGCATATCCAGTGGTTTGCGCCTATGGGATTTCACGCACCTCGCAGCACAAGACCGATTGATGATGCGCATTGCTCGCGATCGCATGGTAAATGTGCACGATTTGCTGTACCAGCAGATCACATATTCGCTGTCACAGCAGGTACATCAACCGCAGAATTCAGCGGTGAGCGTTGGAGCGATGATGGCTGGTTCAAATTCAGTGTCTCCTTCGAAGAAAGCAATGAGCGCACTATCCAAGCAAACGCTACAATGTTGTGGTGCTACGCACAATCTCCAGCGAGAGATGGTTCGCTGGATGTTACACAGCTGCAATGCGCTCCTTGCTCAAAACGCTGCGCTTGTAGCCCCGTTGCTTCCTCTGATTTTGGCGGTTGGAGAACTAGTTCGTAGTGAGGCGGAATGGCTTCTTTGTCACGCTCAGGCAGCGCAATGCAATCTACCACAGCATGTGAAGGCCAAGCACTGGCACCGCGCACAGACAACTTATGCCTTTGATGCGATTGGATTCAGTGGTCTCTTGTCGGGGCTACAGCGTTTACGAACACAAATCATGGCTCATGCTCATTTTGTTCACGAGTACTACCACGATTACTTGGCAAACGGGATCGCTGACGCTATCGTGTACACCATTCGCCAATTTAAAAGCACTCTGCATGTCAACAAAACATCCCGGAATCTAGAGATTGCCGGGAACGCAGTGTCTCCCTCAAACTTGCCCTCGGAATCCCAGATCATGGAGATGCTTGAAAACTTTGCTATCAAAGAACGATACACGCTCGACGATTCGGCTTCACCTCCTACTTCGCGCATGGCATGGCGACGTGAATGGGAACAAATCAGTCTGTTCTTCCTGACGAGCGATGTGCGTTTGCCCTCACAACTGACCGGATTGATGGAGCGGGCCACAACATACACACAGTATTCTCAGCACTTAGGGCAGCTAGTCGATCTTCGACTGAACGTTTCGACCTGTTTATGCTGGTTTCCGATTCATGTGGAGCATGCATTCACTGAGAGCTTGCGAACTGGAAACTTTGATCACGTATTTGCATTGCTGGTTCTCGTAATCGATCTTGTGGAGTCTCGCAATGGTTTGAGCGAGCAAGAGGATGCTCGAGAAGCCGACTTGATTATCGGGAACCTGAGAAAATTGAACGAACGTATGCAAAGCGCCATTGCGCGGCACTGGGAACGCTGCATGCGCATCGTGGTCCAATATGATATTCTTGCAGCTCGCCAGTCCGCAATGTGCAAGCCACGGGACTCTGCAGCGAAACATCAGTCGACAAGCATCGTTCCAAGTCGAGACAAGAGCGATTCCACACGTCCACCAGTGAATGCTCTGAAGCCCCGTAGTGCGTCGCTTTCGAACAAGCCCATGATTCGAGGCCAACGACTGCCAATATCACCCAAGAGTCAGTCGACAGAGTCAAAGAAGCAGCTTCATCACAGACAGTGCGGTCCAGTTGGGCCACAAATTCAAGCCCAAGCGACGATCAATGCATTAGCAGCTGCCATCGATCACCACATTCGGAATCGTCGGCCTGACACTCTGCTCGCGGTTGTACAACAACACATTCAGCGTTCTCTGCGACAGCTCTTGCGGGAGTTCATCGCTACGACCACACCTCATTATGCTGACGCTGGAGTAGCGATGGCAGCTTTCAAACTGCGGTCTGATTGGAGTGACGCCTGCATCGAGCTCCGCAGTTTTCTTCGCTGCGCTCAACGGCTCTTCCCAAACGTAATAGAGTTGCAGCAAACGCTTGCCATCGAACGATCATGCGCCGAGACGAGACTGCCGGCCAGTGGGAATGCCCCCAGCATCGATTCTTTAACCTTTGCTGATCGTGTCGCGTGGTTTTACCTGCAGACACTTGAGCGCTGCTGTGGCGGTTCCAGCACGAGCTCATGCTGGATTGCTTCGGTCCGTAAGCAGCGTTTTGTTGCAGCAGCTGCGGCCTGCAACACGGAAAACGCTCCGTTTGATCTTGTCAACAAAGCAGCGCTGCGGCAGCTTCTTGGAGCCGCTGGTCTTCGCTCCGTGGCCATGCGAATCATGCAAGATCTCGTGGTCCAGGTCAACGCAGTGCGCACGGCATTGGCGCTGGACAGCAGTCCATTGCAAAGTCTGGAAGCGCTGCTCTCCCAGTCGTCAAGCGAGACTCTCTCAGCTGCAGCGATCAAGCAGCTCGGGCATCTGGAACCATTCGTGCGTTACGCGATCCAGATCGGCAGTACGGTGTTCCTGTTGCAGCAACTGGACGACGACCAGAACCAGGCCTGGGAAGCCACGCTGCGTGAGATGCTTCAAGAAGGTGAACGCAAAGACACGACCTCCGAGTGCCCTTGGCAGCTGCTGCCGGTGGCGTTCGCGGCCAGCTTCCACTCGAGCGTCTGGAAACGCACCTCATACGTCAACAATCTGGACGCAGCCAACACGAACATGCACATGATCACGCTGGCGGTCGTGATGCTACTAAAGGTCTTCGATCCCCCCGCAAGCAGTCGCCAGGATGAGGGTGCTACCTGTCACACCGGTATCGCGTCACTTGTGCAGCGACTGAACGCACAAGGCGCGCAGATGGCACTGGCCATGCGTCAGTGGGACAAGTCGCTCCCGTCCCCCGCCATGCTCTCGACCGCACGCCTTGTAGCTACTGCGTCCCGTGGTCGATGCTGGCTCCCACTTGCTCACATGCTGATGACCGACTCTCCATGTGACCACCACTGGGGAAAGGTTATGAATCTGAAGTTGGTTACATCATAAGCAGCGTACCCGTCGGTGCGAAGGGGACGGTTTACTTGCTCTACAGTATTCTGTTTACATATTGCTGTCGTCGAGCACGTCAGTAAACTTTCGTGGCTCGATATGTCGACATCAACTGCATGAATGATGGTAAATTACGAACTTGTGGAATATAAAACAGCCATATTACTGGACAGAAAAAAATTAGGGTTGCGGCTTCATTTTTCTTTCTATTTGTGGATCGCTGTTCTTCTTTTATTCATTGTCAGGTCAGGCACAGCATGGTGGAAAATGTGGCCACTCACGACCGTTCCGTTTCGTGCCGCCCTAGCAAACTGGGGATACAGTAACCGATGGGGCCCCACGCAAAGACTGGCACGCCATCCGAGGGAACCGCATGATCCCTTCGATGTATCCGTAACAATACTGTACCGGTCGGACTGGCCGACACGAGGCGGGACGCAAAGACAGAAAATTCTTATTCGTTTTGCTAGGAATGCGTGGAAAGAAACTCGCACATTGGACCTCTGCATCCTCCCTGTATGTCTGGTAAGAGCTTGTGCAGGACACAACCGCTGATTGCCAAGAGACCCACGACTCCAACCACGTCCATTAGCTCAGGTTTGGCGTTCGTTCATGCCGGCTGTCCTGGCATTTCCCTCCGATCAGTCTGAAAATCTAGTTCGCGATTTGAACCAGTACATATTTCCTTGCTTCAACAGTAACAGTCTGGCACAGACTGTGACAAGTTAGCCATCTGGCTCAGCCGCACGAAGAGGTCCACCAAAAGCGACATACCAGAGAGTGCGGCGAAGCAATACAATCTGAATGCAACGGAGGACGACGCAATCATCCGCAATACTGTAGCTGGCCTCGGGAACAGCTGATGCAGAGCAGCCACCACTGCCAGCCGAGCCAACACCCAGGCCATCCTAGGATTGCCAAAGGGACCTCTCTCCGCAACGTCTTTACCCATACACCCCATATGCTCGCTGGAGTCCTACCGGTACAGTACATGTGAACTTCATCAGTTCAACCACATTGCTGAGGTGAAGGGAAACCAGCAGCAGAAAAACTGTGGCCATCTGCGAAAAACAGAGGTTGAAGGCGGCTATAAATCAGGAGTTGCGGCATGTAAGTACCTCCGGCTAAAGCGTCGCGGTTTCGAGTGAGATCGGGTCCCACGCACGTGAGCGATCCATCAATCGTGCAGTACTGTTAGCCATCGTTGGAATAGATCTCCGTTCTTCTTCTGTTCTCAGTCGTTTTAACAAATAACTTAGACATAGAGTGTGAAAGTGTGAACAATCCAAATGCTGGCCGGACTGGCATAGATAATTTACTTTGGGGTTATGCTACTATATCATCATCTAAACGCTCTGCAAAAGACGCCACAAACTCTAAAACTCGCGTCGCATCATTTCAGTTGACGCGCAATCGCTTGGTGCCAGGAGATGACGCCTCGCTCATGGCAGCTTGTGCGTGGGTCGAATCGATGCTAGAGGGCGATGCAGGCGCGTCTACTTCCTCGGCACGACGAATGTGGCCAATCGTTGCTGCAGGTGCGGACTCTGTGTTCTCCATATCGGCCTTGCGCACCGTTTGAACATCCGTAAAGCTTTCGCCGTTCGAGTGGATCATCAAAGCGTTCAATATGCACGGATATTGGCTCTGCTTGGTCTGGGTTGCGATCTGGTTGAGTGTCACGTTCACGACGGCGCGCACGGTTTCCTTCCCCACGTGGGCGTTCAGAATGTCTTCCTTGAGAAGGTTGCGGTGTTCTTGCTTGAGTAGGAGCGCCGAATTAAGTGTGCGCACAGCGTAGCTACCAGAAAACGCCTTTCGGAACTGGAATCGGCAGGTTGGGCAGGTACTCTTGAGCTTAAGCCATGAGTGGATACATTCCTGGTGGAAGCAATGGCCGCATGGCAGTTGCACAGCATTGGCCTCCTCCTGTGCCTGAAGATCGCTCATGCAGATTACGCACGGTGCGAGCTTTCCTGTGGCTTCAACTGCTGTTGCCGCTGTGATCTGCCAAGCTGCGAGGTTCTCCATGACCGACTTGTCCGCTGGCGCTGCGTTCTTGAGATGCGGCGAGATGTAGCGCACCATGAAGCGCACCCACGCGGGCGTGCGGAACATTTGCAACACGTCCCGGATGCGCGCATGCTCAGGTGCCACGTACTGCACCTCAACGCGCACGGTGATGTCCATAATCCTGTGTGTGGGTCTTTCTTGTGAGCGAACACTGAGCGCTCGAGAACAATTTCGGAAATGACCTCCTGGCAAGCTACGTACTGCGCACACTTGGGCCACCCAGAGCCCTGGCCCTCTATGGCCTCCTCTGTTCTGATTTTCTACGACGAAAGGTCCACAAACTACAACCGGTAGACAGGCGGGCGGTCCACGCTGAGGGTCCCGGGACGGATTTTTCAAGCGACACGCCGTGGGTTTCCGTTGCCCCGTTGAATTCGATCAAAGCAGATATGACGGGGTATAGGATACTACAAGTCCGATGAGATTCGGGGGAAGGTCAGTACAGTACACTTGGGTGTGTATATTTTGAAGACTTCGTATGCCAAAAGGCAACAATGCCAGAGCAAGGTCAATAAAGGAGTGTGCTGATAGCTGGGTGGGCGGGCGGATCTTCCTTCCGTAATGGAGATGATCCATGGATGAGTGTGACTCCCTCGCATTAGTCAGCCAAGACGCGACAGTGGCCAGACAGGAATCCGCTGAGAGCATGACAATTATCTGCTTGTAAATTCAGGGTGTCGCTCATAATTGTTGGGCAGCTCTCAATCATTTGGTTGCAGCAGCGAATCGTGAAATCGTGTGTACGAGCGACAGTATCATCAGATTTGCAAGGTTGTAGCCCAGGACCTTTCCTTTGCAACCTGCTACAAATAACCCTACCCGCCGTCCCCCCTCGAAGCCCACAAGCCCCATCCGCCCCCTTTCTTGTGCAGAAGATGACTGCGGCAAATGGCCACCCAGAAACGAGCCATGCGCGGTCCGATCCAGTGGCCGGCGGATACCAAGCGCTCTCGACGACTCTTCTGTCCCGAACTTGCCCTTGCTGTCTACAGTATCGATGGCAACTCGCGGAAACCTTCACTATCAGATTTTCTCGTAGAACCGATTACGCCGACATTTGAAAAGCCAAGCGGTAGTCCAGTGTACAGTACATGTGCGTCACGACATGCGGACATTTTTCTTAAACAAATTGCCTGACTGCACGAGATTCAATGTCAGTGACCGATGGATGGATGAGCCCAGGTGCGGGACCTGTCTTTACAGTCGCCGTCACCGAAGACCCGACCCCTGCCTCCTCGCGTCTCTAATGCATCTTAAATTTTGCTAGAGACGACAGCTAGATTTAAGGCTTTCCCCTGAACCTGAAGGCGATCATCCATCCACGCACTTCACCAATTGCCCCAGTGGATGCTTTCAGACCTCCCCTGTAGTAACACCACGTTGGTCAGGAACTGTATCAGCTTAATTGAAGCAGTTTTTTAGCATCCGGCTCCAAGAACGGAAAAAAAAGTTGTAAATTGTACGCGAAGCATGTTCCAACAGTGTTTAACTGTGCATGTTCGTCCACCCTCTGTACACATTGTGGTTTCATGACGCCTACAGTACCGAGTTAAACCCCGTGTTTGAATGCGAGCGGCTTTCCGCGGCTGCATGCGCCAATGTCGCCAAAGGCAGCTGCTTGGGCGCTATCCTTTAGGAAAAATGTTGATGGCTCATCAGAGACCCACATATGGGCCACTTCCGTTAGGATGGTAAGCACAAAATACAGTATACATTTCAGCCATGACCGTGCATCGGTAATCCGATTGGGCCGATGCGTGACTCTTGGTGCCACTCTTAAGGCTTCCCGATCTTCAAGTCATGGTTTGGCGAGTCAGGATGCTGCGCCAGTAAGCTGCGACAGAAACGCGCGAGGTCCTCCTCTGAAGAAGTATTCACAATATGAAAACGGTTCAGACAGCATGAGAAGCAATACCGGAAAAACAATTCAGAACAATTGCACAAGAGGTGCAACCCAGGCCAACTGTATCCATGCATTGATGTCATTCTGCGCAACATGTGTGTGCGTTTGTGTTGAGATCCAAGGTGAAACTCATTTTCAGCCACACATGGTCACACACATGCGCTCTGAACATTGGTGGAGCTGTGGTTAGTGTGCGCTGGTGGTCAGCGCCGAGTGTACAGTACACTCAAGTGAGCTAACATAAATTGTACGAGGACCCCGCAAACCTGCACCTTTACGTCCGAGCGTCCACAAGGCGCATGCGCTTGAATTTCCCTCGCACATAGTGTCGCAGCCACGGTCCAAAAAATCGAGGGACCGAAATTCGCGTCCCTGCACCATTGATTACACTCGGCCCTTAGCCGCAATCAAGTGTTCATTTTTCTCAGACAACCCCAGCCCTGTCTGACTCGTGGACTCCAATTACGCCGCCAAGTTGAGGAGGGACTTGCGCAAAATCCCTCCTGAACTCACTATGGCAGCGTCGGTTGACCAGCGCACGGGGTCCAGAGCCGCTTGAGACCTTTGCAGGATGTTGGTGCCATACTGTACAATACTGGACGGAATGATGAGAATCAGAGAGAAAGAAGAACTTTAGGACTTTCGCTTGAATCTTCTTCAAGTGCAACGCAAAGCTGATTATGTGAAGCTGCAATTCCCACTGGCAAATATGGCCCCGGTTTTCTGCAGTGTCAGTGTTTACTCCAGATAAATATACGCCACCGGGGCTATTTTTTACGGTCCGCAGGTACCTAAGCGGTCGACAGCCATTTCAAATCGCGTGCGAACTTAAGGAATGATGGTGGTCGAAGAATGGTTGCGTGTCACAACAAGGTGTGCGGACTGGAGCCCGTTCCTGCGCCCAAGAACAGGTCCGATGACGGCTTGCGGGCGCTTTCCCGGCTCTCCGAACCGGCCCTGCGGCTGAGGGCGGACCCAAGCGTTTGGCTCTGAGGACGTGCGAAGCCTGCTGGGCTACTGTTGTGGCGCCAGTCGTGTCCCTGCTGAGCAGCATTCCCAGTCACCACCTGCAGTTTGCCGGTCAACCTTCTGCTGCTGTGGGTTCGCTATGATGCACTTGTGCGGCTTGCGAATCATGACCAACACGCATCCAACCAATTCAACAGTTGTGTGTACTACCTCCGCGAGGCTTCCATGTCGTTGTTCTTGGACATGATGTTGCTAGCGAAATCAGAAATGCCATACATTTCGATCGGCCCATCGAGTTTCCTGTGACAAAACAACACGGTATCATGTGATTGATCTCATCTACGGCGCTTCGTGCTCAGACTAGGATCAATGGCGATTGGCTAGACGACGCTGACGGCAATAAGCGCAGCCCATTACCACTATACTCTTCTCGACGCTGACGAGGTCACCCACGGTATCGCCAACGACCTCCAGTTCCGTGTCAGTAGTGTCAGAGCCAGTCTTGGGACGCGCATAAGCGCCATGTTCAATGAATGCTGCCAGAGCGCATGGACTAGATCCAAGCAGCATGTCTCCGTCCAAGAAAGCAAAACTTCCCACAACAAGTACAATTGCATTGCCCACGTTTGGTTTTTGCATCTCAATACGTGCAGTAAGTATGATTCACACCATTGAGTGGTACTTTGAATTGTCTGGGCTACGAACTTTTATTAATTAACACGACAACCTTATGCATCGTCACTCAAGACCGACTTGAGAAGCTCGATCTTCTACGGAGGAGTATTCAGCAGTGATGCTCCAGAGCGTTGAAACGTGGTGATCTGCGCTGGGTCTGTCTTGTGTCGCAAAGCCATTTCCTCAACCTCGAACTCATCGGCTTCGTACGCAGCGTTGCTATCGGACGGAACAACCTGCTCGTGCACATGAAATTGCGCTGCGCCGTCCCCATAATCATTGTGGCTACGTTGCTGACCGTGATATTCTCAGTCATGGCTTTTTGTGAGGTGTTGGGACATGGGATTCGCCGACTATCACATTCTGCTCGCCGTTTCTCAATGGGAAATAGAGCCCGTCGCAACTGGTTCCAGATGCACATGCAGCTAAGTAGAACTTGGCTAAACTGACCGTTTCCCACGATAAACAACCGACGGTCACGTGGTATATCTTGCGGGGGTTCTTGACTTTCAAAACGGGGTACCCGAAACCACTTGTGTTGCTGTATTGGACTTCATCGGCGGAGATGTGGTGCCCCAGACTGAACAGGAGCACCGATGAGCTGGATTGATACGTTGTCTTGTCTGCAGACGAGTCAAGTCAACTTGAGAGCTGTTGACTCCAGTTGCGCACAATGCGGACTTGGTCTCGATACAGATTGTCAGTCACCAGACTCTTCAACAAGCAGGTGTAGTTGCTGCAGACCCATACCGATTCAGCTGTCCAGTAGAAATCTGTGTCACTGGATTGGTCCAGGAAATCCTTGAAGATTGCGTCTTTAATGGGCAGATTGGAATTCACGGCTTCAAACAGGATCTGTGGTGAGAGTTGAAACTTGGCGAACTCGATTGTAATGCCCGGAGTCGATACAATATACATGATACCGTCACCTACCAAATTGTCTCGGAGGTCAAATCTGAAATGAAAGTCTGGACGTTATCCAGCAGTTCAGCTCCGTCGGTGGAATGCACATGCTTGTAGGTGTCTATCACTGCAGTGGTGTAATATTCACCAAAGTGTTGCCAGAGCGCCCAACGCCTGTAGCTGAAGAGGCTCGACTGTCTTGTTCAAGTCACCACCAGGAAACCCCGACGCGTCCATCATCCGACTTGAGCAGTCGTCAATCATGGCGTACGAGAGCGATTCGTCGCAGGCAACAGACTCAGGAGGCATCTTGTCCACAAGAGTAAATGGAAATCGTATCGATCGCCGGTTTGGCACGCGTACCAGAAGTACCGAAACAAGTAGCTGACGTTTCAGACTCAAAGAGCGAATGGTGGTGCGGTAGAATTTTGTCCATGCTTAAGATACCAGCTTCGAATAACTCTCATTAGCGTTCGAGTTCACGAGATCGTCAGTACAATCTCCAGCAGTCAAGAGACAGCGTATTGAGACCAACCAGATAGCCCACGAGCAGCAACATCAACAGTCCGTCACAGACCGTCCTCTGGTCCAAGAAGATCGTCGGGACGGCTGTGTGCGTCAACTGGCTGCGGTTTCCGCTTCGAATGGGCGACAGCACATCGTAAGTCATGGTAACTTCGAGATGTCTCTGGCTGTCCAGATTGTAGATGATCTCCACCTTTGACTGCATGAGTCACTTGTTGATGCCCTGCATCAGTCGTCGTACAGCTCTCGGACCTGCAGCACTAACGGATCAATCTTGTTCCCCTTGATCACCACGACGAAACGCAGTCTCATGGAGCCGAGATGCTCGGAGAACATCCGCGTGTCTTAGTCATGTAGCTGCGCCTCGCTGGTGTGCGAAGTCTGTGTGGAAAAACTCGTTGTCCAGGTCAATAGCGGCACTCTTCTCCATCTCCCGTAGGAAGTGTCGTGGTCGTCCTGCACAAAGAACAGCAAGCGCATTCTTTTGTTGACCAGCGACCGGTTAAAAGGCAACAGCTCGCGGTCGATCAGGGCGCCGAGAATCGTGATCTCAAGCCGTACAGTCCGCCACTTGGGATGATCCGAATTGTTGTTCGTGGAAACCCATAAGGAAATCATGTGCTCACACGTCACAGATTCAAACTGTTTGATGGTAGCGTGGTACACACCACGCAGTGATTGTGTTTACTCAGCTGTTCGTCGATACGCTAGTGTCACATGAATCAGATCCGAGTCTAAAGTATGTGGTAGACACCACATAGTGACCCTTCGTGACCAGCATACAGGCGGAACAGGAAGACTCAATGGAGACGACAACACTTGTGGATGGAATGGGATATTGGCTTATGGGAGA
>JAADVW010000352.1:0-34317 GCA_023335875.1 Elongisporangium prolatum
AGCGGATTGGTGAGATTGAGCAACGAGTGCGCTGGACGGTGAGACCTGTGAGTTCCAGTTGTGCAGGCTGTTGAAACACGGGAGTACCTTAGAGGTTGAGACGTGTGGAAGCCTGGCAGCTCGCGTTGCATGTTGCTACGTCTTCACAGACCTGGTCAGTTTGGTGAAGCGCCCAGGAGAGAGCGAGTCACTGTTGTCTCAAATCAAGATACAAGTCGCTAGAGCCTCATAAGGAATCCTTACACGTGCTTGTGACCTGTGATAGAAGAAGCAGACTATTATTGTAGCAGCAAAAACCTCCCAAGGAACTATGGAATTAAAATCCAGAGAACAATAACTCAGAGACAATACGCGTATTACCACTTGATTTTGTTAGAATTGTGTGCTTGCGCGTGCGACTTGGCTGTTTAAACGTGACTACAGTACTGGTTCATACATGTGATAGATAGATCAAGACTCGTGGCTCTATATAGCATCGCTTGGATGCCATAGCACAGACTCCAGCAGGTTGCCCTTGGTGCATCCAGTATTTAAGCACAACAATATGTGTTTGAATATTCTTTCGAACTTGTAGTAGCTGACTCGAACGACTTGGTTGGCAGACAGTGATGGGCCATTAGATGATGGGTAATGGGGTTTTGTCGTCTGATGCCTAATCCTTAACCAAAACAAATGGATACACTGCTGGAAGGACGAGACGCGTGAGCAGCAGCATTCACAAAAGAGAACGTAGCGACAGATAGAATAGATTGGGCTCGAGATGAACGACATCAGCCTGAAGAGCCAAGCGTGGTTTGCTCTAATTGACGTAGAACTCGAGAACGAACCAACAGCAGAAGCCAATGCATATCGAGTGGAGGATCGAGATCCCCCGGCGTCTTTCAGATGCGATGGTTGTGGCGCGTTTATATCAGCGGGCCAAGTACTGTGGCCATTACGGGAACCAATCGTCATATTCGTTTGGCTATTACTGAAAATCTAGAAAGACCGCTATCGCGTACGACGATGCATCCCACTTTCTCTATTACGTGTTCGGTCCCTTTGAATAAACTCCGTCAGCAAACTTGGATGACGCATGTGCATCTTTTGTCCTGTTGCGCCTAGACTTGACAAAGAAGTATCACGGCAGAAGCAGCAATAATAAAGACCAACTATGATTTATTACATCCAACATTCAATTCACTCATTCGTTGTTGTCCATTTGCATTGCTTTCTATAGCAGGGACATACCATTTTAGACCCATCAATTGATCCCTTGCTCAATCACAAATGGTAAACAGCAGAGCGTCTTTCCATCTTCTAAGTTGTACAGTATCAAATACAACACTAGAGCGAATGAAATTCGTCTTCGTCCATTGTCAAAGCAAAGTACTCTCGCAATAGCAACCGACAGTTTGCATCTGCTCTATTGATCCTTTAGAACTGGGGCATTACAACCACTTGTCTTCACAAGTCAGTGACGATCGCAGATCCATCCCATTGAGTTCAAGTTGCTTGATCAAAACTCGACTTTACCAGCTTAATTGTCTCGTTTGTTCCGGATCTACTGCTGGCTTCGAGTCTGCGGTTTAAGTCTGAAAACGTGCTCTTCACTGGTCGTTCATCGTACAAAGGCTGCGGTGTGCGAGATCGACTAGTTTTTCAGCAGGTGAGAAGCCACTGAGTCGCTATCGAAATGGTGGGAGCAAAGCACCAAGCAACGGCAACTCTAGACTAGCAATCGCTCTATGTATCGCATCGGAATTGTAAGTTAAACTTTGATAATGCCGTTTTGAAGCTCAACACCAGGGAAAATGTGGCGGCTTGAATTTTTTGCGCATGAACATTTAGAAACAACTGTCGATTGTATGGAACAGCAAATAATTCTGCCGCTGTTTAACGTGAGCAGAATTGGTTCGATAGTAGAGATAGTTGAACAAGAACATACCCTTCAGGTTTAGGAAGTTGTAGGATTCAATTCGAAAATACCATAGATTTATGGTACTTCATACATCGAGCAGGCAAGCATACTCTTAAGAGGTACTTATTCGTCACTCCAGGAGGCTGTTTTCTTCTTCACCAGCACGAGAAGCAATTTTAAAAAATATTTTTTCCGGATTCTTCTATTTCATGAGCATGTTTTGATTATCAAGCTATGCCATCCCTTAACACCAATAAAAAAAATAGCCTTTGAATGTGAAAGCAATTTAAAAATATCTGAGCCAATAAATCGTTTTTTGCACAGTCCATATAGCTAAATATTTCTGATGAACTCGTAATGCCGTCGTATGATTCGGACATCTTGCGCATTTACATTTACTTCAGAGAAATTCATGTTCCGGCAGCTTAGAAGTTCTCGTTGTTTTCGGCTGTTTATTCGTTTGCAACCTCTGGAAGCTTCACAATCACGTATCTTAGATGAATTCATGTCTCGGGACGTTAACGATATGTCCCCAAACGGCTTTAGCAGAACCATCAGGAACAAAAATGTCCTTTACAGTCTTAATAATTGTCAACATCAGTCGTTTAAGATGCACGCTGCGAGCGAATAAGCATCGCTTGCATAAGCAGGAGTCACGACAGTACCACTAAAAATTCAGAAGCCATCCACTGGATCGCACTAGTCTGCTGCTTGCTTATCAGCTCGGACTTAATGCGGATAATAATTAATCCATAATGTTTCTTTAACCACAGTATAGGTGTATTTAAAATCTCCATGAACAAAGCTTCGCTGATGCAGATAGCCAAGATCCAGTGCAGACTGGTACATGCCAAATAATGTGAGCATGGTTTAGTTCAAGAAACACCTTCAATCCACGAATAATAGATCGCATTGCTCGTATCCTTGGACTCATCGCATCGAGAAAGCGCTTGACAACAAACTCTCATGACAATTAGATCCGAAACTTTAAAATCTCGCTTGCGAACCACGCTAGACTCTTTGTCTTGACTGTACATATGTACTTCGATAGGCTTGAGCAGTTAAGCCTTTTAGCATGACTCGCGCTCGGGTGAAACGCCCTGTTTGGTTAACTGGCTGTCATCAGGAAAACCCGCTTTGCAGTTAAAATCTAAACCAGTTCGTTACTGAGGTGTTCTTCTGGAACGAACCAGTTGCTCTTTGATTGGTCGCCGCTTCGTCAGTCTGTTCATTTCTCTGTCCGATCGTTTGCTAGTCAAGACAAACACCTCGCCAAGATCACTCATGGCTTCGGTAATCGATCTTACTGAGAGAAACGGGTATGCCTTGAGATCAGAGTCGTGGGTTGGAACTGCGTGGCTCTGTGACTAGCATGTAGTAGCTGAACTGGTCGGCCCACCCAAAGTGGCTGGCAGAGTGGTAGTCTGAACAACAGATAGAACGCCTTAGGGTGCCTGGACGAACGTCAAGCTGTTCACAACTCGGCCCATCGACTTGGAACTCGGCCACTCAAGTCCATGCGAACGAATGATCAACAGGACCAAACCGAAAATCGCTTGATTCGGTTAGTACGCAACCTAGTCGAAAGGCAATAGGTCAAGCCCACGGAATAGCAATTGCGAGCTTTATCTTTCAGGTGCACCATAACAAACACAATGGAGATCATGAAGTCGTCTAGATTCCACAGGAATTGTGCTTTACGAGATGGTGTCCGAGTGCACAAATCAAGAGAAACACTTGATACATTCGTTCTAGAATCGCCAAAATCTCACGTGGAAAGCAGCGCTGTACTAGATCTCACCGGTGGATCTTGAGGCTTTGAATTGATGCACAATCGACAAATGAGACGCTGAGATTGTCCATTTTTCATCCTTGATACGAACTTTTGCTCCGCTTCTTTATGCAGTTAATACCTCTGCAATTGAATCCAACACGACATACAGTAGTTTGATGGTCATGGCTATATTCGTAGCGATCACAACGTCGCTGTGGTTGAGTGGTGTCGCGCAGCTTCACTATGCTCTGCTGCACGAGCTCCATCGTCATCCCGCTGCTCGTGTTGGTCCCATGTCCGCTGTGGAGAAAGGATTGTCCTTAGTGTGTCACAAAACATTAGATTAAGGCCAGCTTCCAGCTTCAACTGGTTTTGCAAACGGTGTGCAATCAATACGAACAAGGGTGCCTGTTGTACTGTACACTATACTGTAAAATACTTATGAGATGATGGGGGTTGTCGTTTTTTTATACGTTAGCTGGCTTGCAAAATGGAAAGAGCGGTGATCGGGGCTGTAGGGCTCGTACAGTATAAGATCCTTAACACCCATTATCTCTAGCAACTGGACGTGAAAGACCCATTTTGCGGGGGATTCAGCAAATGAACTAAATCCGGAAATGACCGCACAACTACGGTGCTGCTCTGGTTTGACGACGGATGCAAGCCGATCACATAGCAACTCCTTTCATGGCGATCGCGGCATGAAAGGAGTTGCTATGTGATGCATTCCGGAACACTAGCGTGAATCTGCTGCCATTCAGGCCAAAAGCAGCGGCAACGATAACGAATACGGCGCTTCAGCAAGCAGTGGACCACCGCTAAAGTGGCCACGGGCATGAAGTGCTTGTGTATCCAGTCGAAACGCCACTTTTCGACAACAGTATCACGGAATAAATCAAAGAAAAAGAACAATGCCTGCGTGTTGGTCACACATGCGACGAGGTTATATATAAATGATATCGAACTCGTTCCCAGAAGAAATTTTTATTCCGTTGATCAGGTTGGGTTTGTACCAGTCCGAACCTCTGAGAATATATAACCTTTCTGCAATTGCGCCATTCCAGGAAGTCCCAAGACTCTATACAACTGTTTACTTACTTGGTTTAGAACGAGGTAACCATTCTGCAAGTGCGCCATTGTATTTTTTCTGCACGAAGGACCTGGGCTTGTACATCTTCTAGTAGGTAGTCCGAACTCTTGATCTCCCGTAGATGAAGCGTGCGCCTGCTTGTTTCAATCTCCTCATTCCGCAAAAAGCGACCAAGCTCCAGCGATCAAGAAGCAGGCACCAGGATCGATGATATCATCGGATGATGCAATCGCAATTGAAGAACCGACAGTTGAAGGCTACACGAAGGACCGAGATCCGCCCGAGTACAAGTGCGACGGGTGTGGCTCACCAATCTCTGCGGAAACCAAGTTCTGTGGTCATTGTGGCACACAGGCGGCGCACGTGATTCTCGGCTGGATTTCCATGACAGTGAGCACGAATCTTCAGCTCACCGGATCTGTGGCAGAGTACTTCAGTTTGGATCAAAAGGTTTCCTGTCATTGCAAGCTCGGTCATACATGACCCAAACAGATCCGACTGAGGCAACGTAAATCTTTGGAAATCGTGTTTGCCACGAATATTCGTCAACGCAGCCAATGTGATCGCTTTAAAGGTGACAATCTATGTACTTCTATTTGTTGTTTTGTCGCATGTTTGTTCTAAAACGTTAGGCTACAGCAGAAGACCGATCCAATTGCCACAATCAGTTCATTTGACGACAACTCTGTCCATACCGCACGATCATCTCGTCTCTGTGCATGCGCAGCTCCACAACCACATTATGTTCGTGCTCTTGAAACTTTTGGAAGAATACTGACTTGCCCAGTCCACATTCTTTGCGTATGGCGTTCACGAGCTCTGCTTCTTCAGCATATCGCGTCTTGGCATCAAGAGACTAATAACACTGAAACATCCACTGACTGACAGGAAAGAGTCAAAAGCAGCATCTGCTGGACTTTGGATACCGAAAATCGCCAGACCGTCAACGAACCGTCGCATTGGAAATCGCACAAACTATAATTGCTGGGGATCTTGTAGTCGGCCTATCGCCATCGTCTTCCTTCCACACACCAGCCGTATCACCTTAAGGCAAGCAGCTTTGCGTAGTACTGATACTGTAATAGGTACGAAACTCTCGTAATTAACGGAAAATAGGTATAACGGTTTTCTGCCCCCCCCCCACCGGTATTTTACAGATGCTGTCTGTTCGGCTCTAATTTATCTTTCAACTGAACGGAAGAATGCGTCAATCCAAAGCGGCGATCTCACTGGCTGGCTGACGACAGGGACAGCATTCGGCAGTGGATCTCTACAATCGTGACAATGACATCTAAAAAAAAAAAAAGCACTACAGAAACTCCAACGTGATGAATTGCTTTGAACCAAAGAGACACGAAGCGCCTGTGGTTGATATGCGTCTGGTCCAGGTGGTGCTGCCTACGTTCTCATCAGTTTGCATCTAAAGGTCGAATGGATGTTATAAGATCTTCGATGGTGTCAATTGCCCACCGTGTGTGCATCTGTAACAACTTTTCAAGAACTGATTCAGCTATGATTCTCTCCATTTCCGGCACGATGACGGCAGTGTGGTCACAACCGAACGACGACGCGGTTGATGAACTCACCGGCGCGAACGGCCGCAGCGCACGCAAGTGAACCCATTCCCACTCACCCACGCAACGAAGCGGAAATACATATAGTCCCTTGTGCTTGCGAAGCATATTGATTCTGAAGAGAAGCTCATTTATCAAGTAGACATCAACAGCTCAAGATGAACAGCGGCAGCCTCGCGGATCCAGAAATGCTCGTTGTTATCAGCGCAGCGTTCAGACGAGCTCCCGCTGCTGAAGCCAGAACTGAAGGCGAGGATCGAAATCCACCACAGTCGTTCAGATGCGAGAATTGTGGCGCTCCTGTATCATCAGAAGCAGAGTACTGCGGTCACTGCGGGAAGCAAACGGCAGGCCTGATTATCGTTTGGCTATCGATGATAACCACAGGACCTCAACTAACCTCTTGGCCGTCGTAAGACGTCGACTACCTGTCCGCAGCAAGCGACAATGCGGTCGACGCGCCATACCAGCCCACCAAACCATCAGCCAAGCTCCGATATCATCATAGCATCTTCCTGCTCTGTTCCTCCCTTCTCCCAACATCCACACGATCGCTCCAAGTCTCATGTAGCTAAACCACTAGAGAAAGAGGACCAGATAGGTTTGAATAATAGCTCAATCAAATCAGTTCCCAGTCGCTACCCAAGCAACCAAAACTATCTCTTCGTCGTCGGAAGTCCAGGCTTCGGTTGTTGGGTTTAGAGGAGAGGCGGAAATAGCAAATTTCGAAGCGATCAACCGGCACAGGTGATTGACGATCTATCTGACAACCATTCAGCACTAGGGCTTGCAAGTGTGTGGCGCAACGGTGAGGACGCTGGTTTGGTAGACAGCATTTCTTGAAATTTGGATATCGAGTCTCTGTTGGCAAGTGCTCCCCGCTTCTGGTTGCTGACCCAAAGCACATTCCCATCCACACGCTTCACATAATGATGAGTCCTCAGCACGTCCAGCGTTTGATGGCCTGCGACATGGAAAAATCCAAAGTGAGCAACCAAAGGCTTTTATTTTCGGAGCCCGAACAGTCGGCTTGGAAAGGCCCACGAATGAAACGACTGTAACTGTAGTGCTAGACTCCACTCACTCATCGACACGGCTCTTACAGAACGAGTGGCGTGCGTGGGAGCCGTCCTGTTCTTCGCTGGCTTTTATGTTCGTTCTTAGAACGTCGCTCGACTTTATGGTGGCATTGACGCTTGGAATTGTGGCTACATAATTGCCTTCTTCAGTAGCTCAGGTGTTGTAAAAAAGCCAGCGCCTACCGACGGCGCAAAAGTTATAGGTTTTTCTAGAGTCCACTATTAGATAGACATCCTGAGTGTAAAGCAAATGTATGGAATCATATTTCAGTTTCAAACCTCCTCTTTCTGCCATGATGGCTTGTGGATTCATTGGCGTTCGCTCTGAATCTGGCGCTGGCTCTAGCTTCTGACTGCTCCAAACGTCGGAGTTTCCACTTGCGACCCACGCACTCACTCTGCAAGGCTTGCACAAGGACTACAAGCAGGCTCACAATGTTTAGAAGGAGCGCGCGCTGCTAGATACGGCTTGAGCATTTTGTCCATGCGTCTGAGCAGTCAAGTGAACAACGAGCCTAATGCACGTGATCGACCACCTTGGTGACAATTTTATCATGGGAATCTCTTTCGACAATGGAATTGACTGCTGTCGACGTAGTGGATCTGGCAAGGGCAACGGAATACGACGAGAAACCACTGACACTTCAGCGAAATGTAGCAGGTGGAGCGCTGGCGCTGTCTATTGTGGACGCGCCCGTGACCGACTGCTTTTATGGAATCTCCGAGTGGTAAAAGTATGGATTTTATCTTTGTTACAATCTTGGTTATGGTACGGGAGAAAGCGCAGCGATACACAAAGCTGTTGGTTGCTTTGAGTACGACTACCAGTTCAATGTGAGGTTCCGTAGTTTTAAATCCAGCAAGAGATCGCCTGTTTCACTTTCTCCTGATCGAGACTGACGCGGAATTTGAATTGCAGACCCGCAATTCTTTGATTAATACTTGGAAACACTATGCACTTGCTCATTGAATCAAGTTAAGTAGCCAAGATTTCAGACATCAAAAGTGCTTCTGCTGTGGTTCAAGTCGATGGGCTTGTATTCTGAAACTTCACTCGTGGGCAAGATTGATTCTGGATCAGCACTACTACAAGATCAATTGTTTGTTGAAGCAGATAATTGTTCTGGTTTAAAGTTATCAGCTGGATTTGGATATAGCAAAACAATTCATGAGAAGATTTGAGCTCAATAAGGTAATCTTGTTCCGAGCTAAAGATGCCTTGATGTTTAAACTTTAAGGCATCAGGTGATGATTAAATTATTGACCGGATGTTTCTCATTCCGAAATGCATTTATTTAACATCAGGTCGTCAGCGGCTATTTCACAAGCTAACTTCACTTTCTATCTCTCCTCTTGGAACGTGGACGACGCAGTCTCGGACTTATATGGAAGCACAATTTTGATTGTTGCATTTCCACGAAATTGCTTGTGGGTTATATTCAAGAACGGTATACAAAAATTCGTGTTTGGCTCATACTCAGAAGGGGAGACTCCGAATCCAATTTACTTACACTATTCTTAATGAATGGATGCTCGCTCGAGCTCGTATCCAACAAAAAACAGCTCTCCTTCGACTGAGCACTTTACTTCTGCTCTTCCTCTTTCTTTGAAAGTTCACTTTGCCACTTCATTCACTTGCATAGTTGATCAACAGTTGCCGCTCAAAGGCTGTCGGTGGTATTCAGCACAGACGTGGTGGTCAAGCGAGTGGTTTTGAACCCCACAAAAAGTATCATGCTCAATTCTGTTCACCATTGGCATTTGAACTCAGTCTTTACTCCTGTGGGCCGAGGCTTAAAGGCTGAAAATTAATTATCATGCCAAAATCCTCCTCCTGCTTGTTTCGTAAGACTAAGTTGCGTGGCGAGAGTTCATAAAAATCTCATTATCCTGGTCCGCCTTGTCACTCGCGTAAATCGAAAGGGATATAACAAAAATTTCTAAAGCTAGTGGCTGCTCGTTTTCTGCCGCGATTGAGAAGATTCCGAGTCATGCGGCCTTATTTAAGAAATAAAAAATGAAAGGAGTGAAATTGTCGCATTCCGTGCAAATATGTCGAGAGCCTTTTTCGCGACTATCGGTGGAGTGACCCGTATTTGCTTATGTTGAATCCAAGTTATATGATAGTGGACGCACGTGAGTTCAGAAATTTCATTGAAACGATCGAGGAGTTTTTATTTCCGACATCAGACTATTTTGCACATATTTACGAATATTTAGGATCAAAGCAACTCCAGCGAAATTGTAAATGGAGCCACGCCAGCCATTTAAATGAGCCTGTCTGCAAATATCGAGTGTCAAATTGCTGATGGCATGCCCAAGGACTTTTTTTCGCCAAGACGGGCTGACGGGCTGATTTTCTATGATGTTGTCCATGATATTCTATAGCGTGGTAGCGAGCTGTGTCTATTGACATCAAGGCAGTCAAATGAGATTGCGGTTTACAGAGTCATTGCCACCCGGACCTGGACCCTGGCTGCAACGATTTCTTCTCAATTGACTTATTCTACAATCGGATCAATCTTACATTACGTTGACCAAGTGGCATTTATATTCGAGACTCGCTTGCTGATTTTTCAGCTTTCTGCGTCAAAGGAGAATTTCAATGCAGGCGGTTGCCGCCTCTATTTCAGTACAGGAGCAGTCTGTGATGATGCTATTTGAGGCACAGAAGAGTGAATTACTCTCAGTTGCAAAGGAAATTGCAGCTTAAGCGAAGAGTCTGCTGTATCTGCTGACATCGTTTCAAAAACTAAAAACTCCGTCCAAGGACAAGGTCAAAAACGATGTCGGCAGATCTCCGCTTTCAGCTTCAGGTATTCAGCCAAAAGGTTACGCAGGGCAGGGCACAATCCTGCGATAGTTTCATGGAGCTTGGCGCGGTCCTGTTTATGTCGCTCCAACACGTTTTTTAGACTCTTTAGCGCCTTGACGGACTTAATGTTCATGAGCAAAATCTTCACGACTCGTTCATTTTCCATGAACGAATAACTGTCCTCGAACTCTTCCGAACGCGCATGAATTACGGATGACCTGGTTCTCAACTACGTTACTCGTAGAACCCACCAATTGAATCGATCATGCGAAATGTACCAATAAGGATTATAAAAATCTACATTTGGCTCACATATAAAGAACTACGGGATGGGAAACTCTGTGTCCAATTCACTTGCGCAGCTCCCACAGAATCGATTTTCGCTGGAGTTGCGCGCAAAGCATTTCCGACAAAATCGAATCTCTTTCGTCTCGGCGCTTTCTTGTTCCTCTTCCTCCTTCTCTGCAAGTTCTTGCAGCCTCTTGACCACTTCAGCCACTGAGATGCGCTGCGTGTGGTCGTTCGCACACATTTGCTTTACAAGTTTCCATCCTTCATCACTCATATTCTCTGGAGCTGGGGGCAGTCGACCTCGGGCCACAAGCCACATCACTGCGTGGTCAATGCGATTGCCCCAGGGACATTGGCCAGTGAACGCTTCAATAATACACATTCCAAGAGAGTATACGTCGCTGGCAAACAACGGATTCTCAACCTCACCAGTCAAGCACTCTGGCGCGACCCACTGGATCGCTCCACTCTGATCGTGCTTGCTCATTGTCTTGGACTCGCTGCGAATGAAGCTGAGTCCGAAATCCCCCAGACGTGCCTTTTTGTCGGCCCCAATGAGAATGTTGTTGCATTTTAAATCCCCATGCACAATCTTCTTGTGGTGGAGATACGCCAGTCCAAGCGAGGCCTGATACAACAGCCGCCAAATCATTGTCTTGGCTTTGTCGTGGGAATAGAGAAAGTCGTCCAGGTTGCCCAGTTCTGCATCCTCGCATACAAAGAACGGAGGCATGCTGTCGTGACAGGCTCCAAACAGCTTGACCACGTGCGGATGATTGAGTTTGTGCCATATCTTCACCTCACGCATGAATGAATGCAACGCTCGTTTGCTGGCTTTGTTGCCCACAATCAACCGTTTGATCACAACAGGAGTGCCAAAGCCCCAGTATCCACGATGTACTGTGCCAAAAGAACCTTGGCTGAACGGTGTAGCGCAAATCTCAACTTCTTCCTCAGGAATATACCAATCTGGTCGATATTTCAATGGCGTACGAGCGTTCACCTCCACTTCCATACTCGTTCTCCGGTCCGAAGCTAATTGAATGGAGCACAAAACAGCGTCCGACAAATCGCGCAGGCTTTTCGTGTTCTTTTGTAGCAGTGTCACGGCGTGAGTGCGGGCATTACCTTGCGCAAGGCAAAGATAACCCACATCTTGAGGCTCTTGATTGGGATTTGCGGCTGGTATCACAGCCTTGAGCACGAATTTCGTGTTACTCGCTGAGCGATTGTTATCGGAATAGAGTTCCCATTCGAGTTGATTCACGCCTCGAACTGTCTCTGAACTCAGTAAAAAGGACGTTCTCTCACGGGTTCGATCTTCAAGTAAAGAGTGAAACGCCAAATCTTGACTCCCAGAACTGCAATTGAACAGCGATATTCGACCGGATTCGTGTACAACCACAGACCAATGTTGCGCCATAAGATCCGTAAAGCTTGGGTTCGCAATCACTCGCGATGTCTTCTTTGTCGGCCCTTGCAAAGCGATTTCAGAGTACTCGAGACGATATGGTGTTGGGGTTTCCAATGTGATAACAAAGGTGCTTGATTTGCGTTGTGTCGAATCCAATTGAGCGCTAGCGTAAAGCAATAGGTCTCGCAAATCTTTTGTTAGCACTTCAGTGTGAAACCAGATCTTCCTGCCATGCTCTCCACCCTGTTTAATCAGCTGCAGTCCCGCAGCTAAGATCGGTACGTACGAAAATAATTGGCCGGGTTCAATACCCAGACTCAAAATCCAGTCTGTGAAAGCCGTGATACCTTCTTCAACTGTCATTTGTAGCGTTCTTTGGGCAATTTCTTGGGTATTGCATGATTCAATTCGCTGCAAAACTGGACGATTGGCCTCTGGTTCCACATAGTTGTTGAAAAGGTACATCTTAGTGGATGTTGAGTCGGCTACGACAGTATTTTGCATCGCTACATCAGGTTCTTGAATTTTCACTTCTTCAAGTAACAGTAAATTGCTTTTCCACTTCATATCGATGCTTTCTTTGGCTGGTACAACCAAAGATCGTGGGACAATGATAGACGCTGACGGTGCGTCATACTCCACAGACGATGCAGTTGAGTCGTCCTCATCATCGATTTGATTCGGTTGGCTGTCTGGGTCCCATCGGTAGTACATCGCGTCCCAGAGAACAATGCGCTTCAGATTCACGTGAGGAAACAGTGCTTGAGTCGTTCGACGGTAAAACGGATTTGTGAACGGAGTTGGATCTTCAAGAGCGCGAGTCCAGGCCGATTGTGTCCTTTCGGCCAGTCGTTCTTGAGTGCGTTTTCGTTCAGAGTCGTAGAGAAAAGTCCCATACAGGCCCGATATCAACGCGTCATGAACATGAAACAGGAACGCTTCGTTGAACTCGAAGCTTGTCGGGAACTGATTCGTCATTTGCCATACGCAGTCAACAAATTGAAGCATTACAGCACACCGTTCGGTTGGTTTTTCTTTCAAATTGTTTCCAAAACCAAGTCTTTCTTCGAATTTGTGGCCAAATGAGCACCATTCCTTTTCGACAAGAACTGCAAATCCTCTGATCGTACGATAGTACGGATCCAGAATTAATTGAGCAAGAGAAGAGATTTGCGGAGTACAATCCCATCCATTTGCGCCATGGACAACAACAGAGGCACCGGTATCATTCAAAATCTGGGCCACACGACTCGAACCCAACAGTATCTGCATGATGTAATCGAGCCATTGTGTGTCTACAATCAAAATCACGCGAAATATAAGGCTGATGTCAACCATACATTGCGCTGAGGATTTTTACTGCAAGCTTACTGTCCAGTCGGTAGTGATATTTCCGATCTCCGTCTTTGACGTTGCTAACCAGTTCTGTAAAATTCCAATGTCAATATTCCCTAAATCGGATTAAATACATGGTCAAACCAATTTCCACTCACCTTTCAAGGCGTCGAACGAGTCGCGCACCTTTCGAATGCTCGCCAGACCAAGGAACTCGATAACAGCGTTATCATATCGCTGAGCCTTTTCAACACCTGAATACAAATGTTAAATATGGGTCTCAAGTCAGCTGACAGATGGACCAGGCAACCTACTTTCGCCACGCAACAGATTGCGATGGGATCCAGATGACGCGCGAGTGTCGATGATATGGAGCGGAGGTGGAGCTTGACTGGATCTGTCTACGCCGCCGTTTGCAGCATCTCTGTAGAGACTCAGCAGTTTCTCATCCGCCTTGTTTCGTCGTCGCCAGATCCGGTATTTTGGCGCGCTGCCGCGAACAAGAACGCCTTTGTGCACGGGATGGCGCCACACAGCGACAGGCAGACGACTCAGCTTCCGCACATGAGCAACGTCCTGCAGTTGCTCATAACTGAGGCCAAGCGGTACGATCACGTGCAGTGGGTACGTGGTACAGAGCTGGTATTTCTTGTTCTTGAGCAATCGAAACTCGTGGACGAACTCCTTGTTGCCTGGATCACACGACAGCAATCCCAGTCGAGTGTACTCCCGTTCTGGCGAATAGCAGCGCCATCCGTCCGTGAACAGCTCCATGATTGAGCTGTCGGCTTTACGTCTTTGAGGCAGCAGTTTGCCCATCGCGAGGAGTGCAGTGCTGTAGTCAAAGGCAAAGCACAAACCCAGGTGCTCTGGCGGGGCCAACATCTTGAGCAGCTCGTCCCACGCTTGCTTGAGTTGCTTGTAGTCCTGGTTGCGGCCTCGGAACCAATCGGCCTGGCGCATATCTAGGCGGTTCGTGCGCACGTCCTTGCCAATGATCGCCAGGACGTAGCGAGCGCGTCGTTCGGCCTTGATAATTGTTAGAAGAGGCACTTGGAAGGCGTGAAACGGATGCGCTAGCGCTATAGTCGGATCGGTCGGTACGAACGCGACTCGGAAGCTTGTGAAAAAGAGTACGCCCTGCACGCTGGCGTCGCCCACTAGCAGATGCTTCACGCCCTCGCAGCGCTCCAGCAGTCTCTCGCCCGGCAGCAGCGCCAGCATCCTGAGCTGGAGATGACGAAGCTGGGGGATGGCGAACGAGGCGGTAGGACGCGTGAGTACAAGTGGCAGCCGCGGATCCGCTTGGAGCTTCCATGGCCATCGCTGGTGATCCTTGTTTCAAAATTCTTTCGTGAGCAAACATTATATTTGCAAGGATTTTGATGATAGCACTTATCCATAGTAAATCCAAATGTATCGCTGATATTTAATTTAATCCACGAGGAAAGGTCTCAAAGATACTTTATTTACTTAGAAAGGATATGAAGTTTTATATACTTGAAGTCGGATTCTGAGGGAATGCTTTATAATGTGGAAGGACCAGCGTGAGGCTCCAGCTCAATGAGATCCAGCAGCATGTTGAATGTCGGGCCAACGTTTCTTGTCTAAGGACCTGGTCGGACCCAAAGTCGGACGCCAGAGCAGACAGATCACAAAAAGAACAATGGAGGAGGATGGGGAGGGGACTGCATAATAATTTAGTTTCTGGTGTGATGACATGAGTGAGGATCCTCTCTCTTATAAATATCTGGTTGTTTGTTGAGCTTTGAAGACTGTCAGTGCCACTGTATGGCCGGCCATGCGCAGTTTCTAGATGAGAATCCAGTCTGATACAAAGCGCTGATTGCAGATCCTCTGCGACATGGAGAAAAACTGCCCATCGCATGCTCCCGAGCAGCCGCAGCCAGTTATCGCGCCGTAATGAGGGCACTACACGCTGACTGCGACTACTGTGAGCACACTACTAAGCTGATCTTTCCACGAAGCAGGCGATACTGCAAGTCGAACGCAGCAAGAGCGCCTCCGTAATGAGGGAAGCGTGGTCTTGTGTATCCAAATCAGCAGGTGCCAGTCCGCGAGCTCTCTCGTGAGATCCAATGCGTGCTATCAGTGTGAAGCCGCGATGAGGGCGACACACGTGATGCGAAGCGCAATGGAAAGCCGCAAGAAGCTCGCGAAGCAAACGTCCGCTTGAGACGACGGCGCCAGGGTTCCGTAATGAGGGAAGCCGGCGGTTGGGGCTGGATTCAAACTGGGGGCAATGGCGTGGATGCACTGAGTTGGTTGGTTTACAGGTCTTCGTCTTGGCTCAGCTCCGGGATCTCTTCAAAGAGCTTCACGAAGGACTTGAACGCCTGTTGGTCGTTGCCGTACCAGACGTAGAGGCATTCTTCAGCGATCGCGATCATCTTGCGCTGGTAGCCGACCACTTCGTTGTACGTGGAGTACGCCTGCAGCAAGCGCGCGATGCTGGTCTGCGTCTCAATGGCCTTGGAGGATGCGAATCGCTGGACGTCACGTACGATTGCCTTGTACTGCGGGCAGTGGCCACAGTCACAGATGTAGTCGTCCAGATAGAGCGGGATGCGCGCGTGGCTCGAGGCGTCGCGAAGCACTTGGTGCACACGCCAGGCGCACTTTTCCGAGCCACAGGACTGTGCGTAGGCCGGGGTTTCGTCTTCTTCGCTCTCAGATTCGTCTTCTTCGCTGTCGCTCTGGTCGAATTTGCTCTCTGACTCGCTCAGCATATCGGTCTCATCAGTCGTGCAGGACGCGCAGTCGTCTTCGTCTTCACGCTCGAGACTCTTTAAGGTTTTGCTAGTGATCAGAGGCACTGTGGGGCATTGCCATTGGGCGAGCGCAGCCTGGATCAGCTTGGGGGACACGAAACCAAGCGCTGGTACTCGGTCCATAGTCATCACGGTGCTCTCATTGGCGCGGTGGGTGGTATTCTGGCGGGAAGCCGCGATCATCATCTTGGCGGCGCAGAGTAGAGCGCTGGAGATGTACGCAGCCATGTTGCTTCTTTACTGTGAGTGTGGCGGTTGGTAAATTGCAGAATGCGTAGCCGGTCGCCATTATGCCTGAACTCTTGAAACGTCGTCAGCATTTTCCACCCTCTGCGCAATTTCCACAAATGCTGCGATTTGATTGGCGGGAACTTGATCAGCCACTGATAATCTACTTCAGTACTTAACCGGACTTGGCGGCTCTATAAATACCACAAATGTACTGACATAAGATATGTGAGATGAAAAGCATGAGTTGGAATCGTGCTGACTTGAACTGGGTCCTACAAACTACAAGGACGCATTATCAGAATCCTACAGATTGAACATGAGCGACAGAAAGGGAGACTCACACATACGGCAGTTGGGTTGGAAGGTCCTTGTTCGGGTTGCAACCTAAGATTCCAGTGTTGACTTCACCGCAGTAGGGACAGAATTCCAGTCCATCGTTTAGTCCAGGGCAGAAGCCACTCGTGCACTCTTGACCACGATGCATTCGACATCCTCAAACGCTCATGAGCGATCTGCCAGGTCACGGCTCCCTGGGTTCGCCTGCCTTGCGGTCTTAAAGGTTACTAAAAGTAAAGGTCTTAGGATGCAGCTGTGTACTCCATCGCTGACTATACCACAAAAGGCTCGACGCTCAAGTCCGTCGGTAGCGTCGGGGTAAAAGCCATAGATGTTTCCTGGGCAAGCCTGATCGTCAACGCTGAATATGCTTTCGACTCTCGATGCTCATGGGAGAGCCGTCAGGATACTGGTCCTTCGTCGAATACGCGAGGTGGTTGTGAGACGCAGTAGCAGCCGCGCTAGCGATATAGACGAGAGCGAAGAGTGCATTGGAGTTGATCTTGGTCACTTAGACTTGGTGATGCGAAGTGGTTGGGGACTAAACTGTCAAAGAGTTTGGGTCTGTCGGTCTCGAAAGTGTACAGTAAAGGCTGATTTTCCTATTACAAAGAGGATTTGTTGGCACGAGAACACAGGAGATTAGATTCTTGACTGGTTGATTTCCTCGAGAGAGGAGTTTCCACTGTCAGTGAAGCTGAGATCTTGAAATTCTGGCCCGTTGAAGTGGCAGACGAATATTAGCCAATCATAATTGAGAGCCACAGAATTTAGACGAATATTAGATAATCAAAAATGAAAAGTGAATAATGGTCAAGCTCATTTGGTTTCTTTTCCCTGACTTTAGTGACTTCATTTATCTTCTCATCAAACCAGCATTCACGTTCCATCTGATTCTGAGCCCAGCGATGTCATCTGATTGGCTCTGTGTCAACGAGAAGCGCTTGGGAAAAAGCGAGTGGCATAGAGCCATCCGACGCTCCGCGGTAGGACAACGACGCTGCTATTCCGTCTCTCGCTGCCGCTCCATCGGTGCAGATCCCACAGAGCAGCCATGGCCACGTTCGTCCAGCCTGATGCAGAGGGCTTCGCCCATGCAGGCGAGCAGCTGCGCGCCGGCAAGCTGATCGCATTCCCGACCGAGACAGTCTACGGCCTCGGCGCCAATGCGCTCAACCCAGAAGCCGTGCTTTCGATCTTCGAAGCCAAGGGCCGGCCGCTTACAGACCCGCTCATTGTGCACGTGCCGACCATCAAGGAGGCCACGCAGCTCGTGGAACTTACGACCAACGGCCGTCTGGCCTTCGAATGCTTGGGCGAAGCGTTCTGGCCCGGCCCATTGACGCTGATCTCCAAGGCCATTGAAGCGCTGCCACTGACGCTGTCAGCCAATACAGGCTTTGTGGGGCTGCGATGCCCTGCACATCCGATTGCTCAGGCGCTGCTCAAGGCTGCAGGTGTGCCTGTGGCTGCGCCTAGCGCCAACCGCTTCGGTCACGTGTCTCCGACCTGCGCGGTGCATGTCTTGAACGATCTCGGCGGCTGCACGAATCTCGGTATCATCGACGACAGCAACGAGTCCACGTGCCAGGTCGGCATCGAGTCCACGGTCGTGAAGATCGTGCCGGAAGAGCGCAAACTGATCATGTTCCGCCGAGGCGGCATCTCGGAGCAGGCGCTGGCGCTTGTGCTCAAGCAGAACGAAGAGCGTCTGGGTGGCGCCTACGAGATCGTAACGATCCAGAAAGAGGCCAAGGACAACACCAAGGAGGCGCAGCAGGCGCCCGGCCAGTTGCTCACACACTACGCACCCGATGTGGACACGTATCTGTTCCAGGAAGACGCGCCCGAGAGCTTTGACCTCGCGACTGAAGACACCAGTAAATGGGTGCTCATCGACTTCCACGGGCGACTCAAGAAGCTGGAAGACAAGGTCAAGGCTTACCACGATCTCTCGCCCTCTGGAGACGTCCACGAAGCTGCACAGAACATTTTTGACTACTTGCGATGGGCAGAGAACGTCGCGAACGTTGAGCGTGTGCTCATCACAGACGTCTCGAAAGTGCAGCACGAACACGCCGCTGCGCTCTATGACCGCATGTTCCGAGCAGCCTCCGGCAAACGCCGCGCCTTGAAGCATTAGAGAACTGCTTCCGCTTCGTAATGGAAATGCAAGCAACAACCTCAAGGACGACGCCGGTTTGGTTTAAACTAACTGTAAAAATTCAACATGTATAGACTCTGAGCTGAAGTAGCTAGCAAGCAGCAATCGTGGTGTTGCGCTTGCCTTTCACAGAGAATGAGGCTTGAGGGAACGACTCTCAACAGAATCCATCGCATTCCGCACCAAATAGACACCGACTATGAGTCCAAGTCCTGGACAAACACGAGCGACTGGGGGGCAAGCCCTGCGTCCTGCAGAGTCACGTCCACCATGTCTGCACCGTAGACTTTCTTGGGGAAATTGGTTGCCAATTCATAATTCGTAATGGCGATCTCCCGGTCAAAGAACTCCACGTCAATGTAGTCGCGTACGCGCTGCAGCGTGTCGTGAGCGTAGAAAATGCGCTCCAAGCGCGTGCCGTTGTGCAGATGGAACTTGAGTGTCGCGGTCTTATACGATGCGCCTGCGGGAGGAATACGTGATGCAGGGGCATCGAGAAGCAATGCTCGCTTGGCTTCGATCGTATCCTTGCGAGCCTGTTCGGCGCGTTTCTGCTCTTCTAAAGCACGCTGACGTTCCTCTTCTTCACGTTGCTGGGCTTCCAGGGCCAATTGCTCCTGCAGTCGCAGAGCTTCTTCGCGTTGTCGATCGGCTTCAAGCGATTCTTGGTATTCCCGGTCCTGCTGTTCACGCAGCAATTGCGCTTCCGTTCTACCAATCACCCATACAAACACTCAGTTATAGACGCTCTTCCAGCAGTAACATAGCCCCAGCATTTAGCTACCGCTGTTGACGGACATGGCGAGCAGTTGCAAGGATCTGATTGTTCTTGTCCACGGCAGTATTCAGTAGCCGGATGATTTGATTCGCAGGCAGATTGGCTGTACATCACAGCCATCAGTACTTGATATCCATCCAAGCTCTCTCAACATCCTTACACGTGATCTTTTCAACGACGTTGACGCCACGCGAGACGCACGTGAGCAGCGCTAGGAACGGGAACGTGGCGCATCCGAGCGATAAGCTGACGCCGAATCCTTCGGCCTGTTGCACGCAGCCTGCCCAGGAGACAATGCAGTCACTATTGTTTAAGTACGTGCTCATTTGCTCCGTGCAAAGGGACGCTCTGTTCATGACAATTGGATCCTTAGTGTCTATTGTCTGGACGATATCACAGCTTTTGCAATTACCTGCAGAATACATCGGCGTCATCATGAATACTCGAGTGCAGGAACACCAACAGAAACTTGGAGGCAGAGCGTGCAGTGGACACCGCATCGCGGAACGACGTGTGCTCAAACTGCGGGCAGTTCTCGCCATATCTTCGACGCAATCCATGCGTGAATGCTCGTGCTGACGCCTATAATTCCACCAATAGAGACGAGTCAGCTCTATCAGACACATGAGGCAAAGTAACAGTCTGATTACCTGAGGGTCTTCGGGCTCTCCATCGCCCAACACGAAGCTCAAGGGCGAGAACAAGAGCTCCACGAATCCTTTCGAGCGTCTTGTGGTAGTTGTAGTCGTGCTAGTAGTCGCTGTGCTGGCTGTGCTGGCTATGCTGGCAGTAGGCGAATGCTGCTGATTGGGTGGAGAGCTGTTACTGGCCGTGGTCTCTGTGGCCGCATTCACGTGGCGCCGGCGCAGCCCATCGTTCTCGGCCACTTGCGGATCCGCTGCTGCTGCCGTCATTCTCGTCTTGTTCTTTGAAGGGGGAGCGCAGGACGACCGCGCTCTATTCAAGGTATACGCATAGTTGTGTACCGCACACTAACTTGGGATTCTGACAAATTTTGGGAGCGTCATGGTCAGTAAAGCGAAGGATCCATCTAAATTGATTCTGTAAGGATCCTGGACACAGAAAGATCCACATGTGGCAGGACTGAGGAGAGACCACCGGATCCCATTACTCAAGATGACAAGTCGGGGGTTGACGGAACAAGCGAGAGCGAATGACATTGAGGACGTCAGTAGCATCACCAAAAATACGAACTTGGTGAAGGATGAAGACCTGACCAAGGAAAGTAATGCGCAAGAACTGGAGTATCATGTTAACCAAATTGGACTCTGTGAACCGATTATGACGATCCAAGACGACATCGGCTATGGTACGAAGGAAGATCTTGCATCCTTGCGTCAAGACGTCCAAGCAATCGCTTTGGTAGCAAACGAAAGACAAGCTGCCGAGGAGGCTCAAACACACGCACGATTTCTGCGCTCGATCTTGCGCGAGTTTTGGACCATTTGCGAACAGATCTACGAGCAAGTGGCCATTCTGGTCAAGCAGCTGCAAAGAGGGTGTGCGGATGAACACAAAATCGACTACAGTTTGATATTCCGACAATTGTGCAGTGTGTTGGCGTCTTTTGGAATGCTGATCACGTTCAGTGGGGTTATGGTGTGCAGTGCAGCATTGGCAGGTTGCCGCAAAATTGATCGACTGTTCCGTCAGTTTATACTGTTCCTCGAAATGAAGGTACAATCTTCTACTGATATTGTGTGTTTGAGCGAATCGATCCGCCCGCAATGGTTCATTCCACGCGAACATATTAGGCTTAGTCGGGTTTCACTGGCCAGAGATCTTTCTGCGAGTACGTGTACATATCGTGGTACTTGGGATGGCACGTCGGTGGTGATCAAATCAGTTCCTGGTGAAAACGCCAAGACACGGCTCAAAGTAGAAATGTGGTACAAGCTACAGCATCCGCATGTCGTTCGACTCCTTGGTGCATGCGATGACAATGACCCATTTTTTGTTTGTGAACCGGCAAGCAAAACACTGTCGTCGTATGTTTTCCGCAAGAGCATTGCAGAAATATGGATGAAGCTGTATGAGACGGCGCTGGGTTTACAATATCTGCACAAGAAGCATGGTGTTGTGCATGGAGATCTCAAATGCACAAATATCCTTGTTGGACAGAACAACAAGGCCAAGATCACGGGTTTTGGATTTATGTCCTCGAATGTGGGGAATAAAGATGGTTCTACTCGATGGCATTCCGCTCCGGAGATAGCGAACGAACTGGGCGGTCCATCGTTCGAATCAGACGTGTACTCTTTTGGTATGTGCATTATTGAAGCAATGATGAGCCGCACGCAGTCTGGAGATTTGCCTGAGTCTGCATTAAAGCTCGATATGTTATTAAAGAAACAACTCATCCGTCCAGAAAATATGAAAGACAATCAGTGGAGCGTAGTGAGAAGAATGTGCGCGTGGATTCCTTCTTCCCGTCCAGATATGTCAGCTGTGGTGTCGATGCTAAAACAAATCGCCGATGAAGAAAATGTTTTAGCTAGTGCATTGGAAACTCAAAGGCAAATGCGTCATGTGGATCGACAGCGAAGTGAGATACCACCATGGTTTATTGACGAAATCGATATACAGTATAATTCTAATCCATTCAACCGTGGAAGTTTCGGGTCAGTCCATTATGGGAAACTCAAAGGCGCAGATGTGGTTGTCAAGTGCCTGCTGGAAGAAAACACACCCACTGCGAAAGGATTGCAATCCTTTATGAAAGAGGTTAAGGTGTGGTACAAACTGAATCATCCTCATGTTATTCGACTCTATGGCGCTTGTGACATCAGCTCGCCACCGTTTTACGTGTGCGAAAATGCGACGCGATATGGAAATCTTGACGACTATTTGTGCATTCACGACGCAAACAAGGCAACGATTTGGACGAGGTTTCATGAAGCAGCTTTGGGCCTTCAATATCTGCATCTGCAAAATATTGTTCATGGAGATTTAAAATGCAACAACATATTGGTTGGCAATGACAAGAAAGCAAAGATATCAGATTTTGGTCTGAGTTTTATTCGGAGTGAATCGAAAACGATGAGCAAGCAAGTTCTGACTGGAGCAATTCCGTGGGTGGCCCCCGAGTGTTTGAGTGGCGCAGTTGAAAATCCAACTGACAAGAGTGATATCTACTCACTTGCCATGTGCATTATTCAGGCATTTAAAAGCGGCTCCAGTCCATGGGGGCAATCCCCTGAAGTAGCAATTAAGAGACGTGTGACGGATGGTTTCATCCCCAGACGTCCTGAGGGTATCTCTGATGAAGCATGGACGCTAGTCGAGAAGATGAGCACAAGTGACCCAGAGAGACGCTTATCAATGGACGAAGTCATCAAACAGTTAGAACAATTGGCATATGTCGAAATATGGAACAAAGATCCTTGTCTAAACTGCGTTGAAAAGATTGACAAGAATTGCAACTTTTGCTCAATGTGCGGCAAAAAACAGAAGAGAAACGACTAACTCTTAACAGAGTACTAAATACGATTTGGATTTTTGTGGTTTGTAAAGACCAAAATGCGGACATAAATACATTGATCGGAACAATATATCTTCACTTACTGGAAGTATCGTGCAATTTTGCCCAGAGAGCTCTTGCTCAAAAGCTCATATCAATGAATCGTGTAACCGAGCGTCTTCCTTACCAGATCCTAGAGCTGCTCCAGCTGTAGCTGGTGGCTCCAAAGCTGATGGATTCGCTCGATTTCTCCATTCTTGTTTGAATAGTCCGATTCGCTCTGCTCCAACTTTGTCCGCTTCTTTGTCCACGACCACAAGCTGACGCATGAAATAGTCGGTCGGATTCAGAAATGCCGGACATCGGTATCCAAGTGAAGCAAAGTATTCAACTGCTTGTGAGGCTGGTCCATCGTACACAGTCTCTCCATCACATAGCAAATACAGCTTGTCAAAGAGCGCAAAGAGCTCGGACGACGGCTGATGCTTCATGTGCGATCTGCTGGAGCAATCGCATGATCGTCTCGGCCATGAAGCTGTCGAGAATCCGAGATCGGCTCATCCACAAACAGAATCGATGGGTTCGTAAGGATTTCGGAGGCGAAGGACCAGTCCTTTGCGCTCTCCACCATAGATACCACGGATACGAACGCCGCCAATGAGCGTGTCTCTGCATTTGACGAAGGCTGAAGGAGGAGGACAGCGTTCTACAGTAATTAAGGTGGACTCTAACCTAGACACTGACGGTAGTTGACAAATTTAAGGCAGTATGGTCAGTAAAGTGGGGGGATCCATCTGAACCGATTGTGGGTACAACTCAGGATCAAGAGAAACGTTGGGCGAAAGATCCTGAAGGGACAGGAAGACCACCAGATGCCATTGCCAAATATGGCAGACCAGTGGCTGGACGCATCAACAAGGCACTGTGAGCTGGAAGATACCAGTAGTATCACGAACGACTCGAAGACTGTGAATCTGGTGGTACATCTGGATCCGAATGAAGATGACAGAGAGAGCGCACCAGAGCTCGAGCGACAAGATGAAAACCAGAGTGAAGACAGTGAGCTTAAGAATGAGCGTGATGGTCATGTAGATGAACCGAGGAGACTGAAGACGCAACACGATGAAGCCAATACTGTCACTGCGCAAGACCTTGCTTCCTTGCGTGAAGATGCTGAAGAAGTCCTTCTGAGGGCGACTGAGCGACTGCTTGGAGCTCCAGAACGCTCGAGTCTGCAAGATTTCCAGTCCACTTATGAACATTTCAGTACGCGTTTGATTGAAATTATCCAGCCAAAGTCAAATCATGGTGGCGTTCCGCTTATCTATCAGTTGTGCAGTGTGCTTGTATTGTGTCTGGGACTAGCCACGTGGATTGGCCTTTCGGTGTATTATGTCATGCTACGGAAACTCGACCAACTCATTCTTTGCTATGTGTTTGAATCAATTGAATCCATTGAAAGCTCGCTCCCTGGCAAATCGACGTATTCACGATGGTATATTCCACATTCTGAGGTTGATCTCGAGCCCAAGCAATTTGCTAGAGGCCGTAATTCAAGCCTGTTTCGAGGCACCTGGCTTGGCGCATCAGTGGTGATTAAATCTGTCCCTACCGACACTCGCAAGAACTATCGTGCTTTCCTGAACGAAGTTGCGCTATGGCGCAAGCTGCAGAGCCCGCATATCATCCGACTCCTTGGTGCTTGCGACGACGACATCCGGCTTTTTGTTTGTGAACTGGCATCAACGCAAACGCTTTCAAAGTATGTGTATCAAAAGAGCAAAGCAAACGTTTGGACGAAACTATACGAGACAGCTCTCGGTTTGCAATATTTACACGAGAAACACGGCGTGGTTCATGGAGATTTGATATGCGCCAACATCCTTATTGGTAAAGACAAAAAGGCAAAGCTGACAGGGTTTGGATCAAGTTTCGAACTCAAACGTGGTAATCTTAAAGTGGCAGATATCGATATATTTGATTGGCATTGTGCGCCCGAGGTTACTCATAAAATGGGTGGTAAATCCTTTGCGTCTGATGTGTACTCGCTTGGTATGTGCGTGATTGAAGCTTTGGTGAATCAGACGCAGTGTGGATACGTGCCTTATGCGAAAAAGAAGCATGAGTTCATGACGACGAAGAATCGTTTGGTCCGCCCCGACAACATTAGCAACAAACAGTGGGATCTAGTGTGTCGAATGTGCGCGTGGTTACCATCACATCGTCCAGACATATTCACAGTTGTGTCGTTGCTAAAATGCATCGCAAATGAAGAAAGTGAGACCGAAGACGATGCTACATTTCTACGGTCATACGAAGTGCGCGACGACGGACACAAGACAAAATATCCCGAGTGGTTTATTTGCGAGGATCAAGTGGAAATTGCGACAAATGCATTCAAACGCGGAGGCTTTGGATCCATTCATCATGGCACACTAAATCTCACCCCAGTTGTTGTGAAACGGCTGCTTGAAGAATGCTCACACAGCATGAAGGGAATGAAATCATTTATGAAAGAAGCTATGGTATGGCACAAGCTCAACCATCCTCACGTCATCCGACTCTATGGAGCGTGTCATATCAGCAATCCGCCATTTTATGTCTGTGAAAGCGCAGTCAAGCATGGCAATCTCGATGATTATCTGTGCTTGTATGATAAAGAACTGAGAACAATTTGGCGAATATTTGACCAAGCTGCAAAGGGACTTCTGTATCTGCACAATCAGGGAATTGTTCATGGCGATTTAAAGTGCAACAACATACTAGTAAGCGACAACAAGACTGCGAAATTGTCAGACTTCGGTCTGAGTATTATTCGCATGGAATCCAAAACAATGAGCAAGCAGGTTCAGACTGGAGCAATCCAATGGGTGGCACCTGAATGTTTGAGCGACGCTGTGGAAAATCCAACTTGTGAGAGTGATGTGTATTCGTTTGCTATGTGCATCATTGAAGCCTTTAAAAGAAGTAACCCATGGGGAGGTACACCTGATTTGGCTGTCATGAAACTTGTAGCTAAAGGTCTCTTGCCTCAGCGTCCTGATGCTATCAGTGATGAAGGATGGGCTCTTGTGGAGAAAATGGCTTCACCTGACCCAGCAGCTCGAATTTCAATTCTAGAAGTCGTCGATCAGTTAAATTTCTTAGCAGAAAAACAAGAAAATGAAGAATGCGACAAGATTCAGGTATGTATGAATTGCGAAAGAATGTATGAAAATCAAAGTAGATTTTGCTCGGAGTGTGGAGAGGCTTTGCAACCAAGCCATTCAAACACGTAAATGTGATCAATAATACCGAATTGGAGAGCAAACAGAACAGAGATACTAGTGGTATCCCAACATTAAATTTGTTTTCAAATACGCATTCAAGTATTCAAACACGCATTCAAGTTTACTGTCTCGAATCATGTTTGGAATGTTTTTACCGCAAGCGAATCCACAGAGCAATGAGGCCAATTGTACGAAAGCTCACATTGGTAGCAAGCAGAATCAATCCATCGCCAAAAACAGAGCGATCCTGCATGCTAAAGTTTTGGAGTACCTGTGATCCCGTGAGTGCTACGCAATTCCCTACGCTTGTATTGCATGGAATTGCAGCGACTCGATGCCAGTAGAGCTTCATCAGTGCTTCGAATCCATATTTGATGGGCGAGATGTACTGGATCCAGACGAAGTATATTGGCGCATCATCCGAATTGATGAGCAAACCACCAAAAAGCAGGAATGGTAGAAACAGCACTACGCCAATGATTGGAGCGAGACCCACACGACGCGCCAGACACGATACCATGTAGCCCATGCCGATTGCAGTGCTGTTTACCAGCATGAGGATGACTTGCATGGCCAAATACACGTCAAATCCATGGCCAATGCCCATGAGCAAATACACTGGAACGAAAAACACAATCGGCTGCAGGATTTGCATTGGAAGCTCACTCATGTTCTTGGCCAAATACCACGACGATATATTGTACAAGCTTGCACGGTATTCTCGAATGACAATCGGCAACTTTATGGGAACTTGAATAAACGTCGGATTGGCAGCACTGAAGGTCGTGAACACGACGACGAATAAGAATCCTCCGGCAAAGTTCTGAATCCCGCTTTGCGTCAAATCCAGTTGCAAGTAAATCAAACCAGCGAGCAGTGCGAGAACCAGTGACTGCATGACAGCCACACGAAACGCGATATGGTCACGGACGAATCGAACAATATTACGCTGAGCAAGTACGCGAATCTGTCCAAAGGCATGCAACTGAGCGTCTTACTTACCAGATCCTAGAGCTGCTCCAGCTGTAGCTGATGGCTCCAAAGCTGATGGATTCACTCGATTTCTCCATTCTTGTTTGAATAATTCGATTCGCTCTGCTCCAACTTTGTCCGCTTCTTTGTCCACGACCACAAGTTGACGCATGAAATAGTCGGTCAGATTCAGAAATGCCGGACATCGGTATCCAAGTGAAGCAAAGTATTCAACTGCTTGTGAGGCTGGTCCATCGTACACAGTCTCTCCATCACATAGCAAATACAGCTTGTCAAAGAGCGCAAAGAGCTCGGACGACGGCTGAAGCACAGTCGCGATCACTGTGCGGCCTTCACGTGCGATCTGCTGGAGCAATCGCATGATCGTCTCGGCCATGAAGCTGTCGAGACCCGATATCGGTTCATCCACAAACAGAATCGATGGGTTCGTAAGGATTTCGGAGGCGAAGGACCAGTCCTTTGCGCTCTCCACCAGAGATGCCACGGATCCGAACGCCGCCAATGAGCGTGTCTCTGCATTTGACGAGGCCCAGTTGGTCCAGCACTTCGTCCACGCGTTGCAAGTACTGCTCTCTTGTGACGCTATTGCCCATGCGAAGCTGCGCCTGGAATACCAGATGCTCGCGCACAGTGATGGTCTCGTAAAACACGTTGTCCTGTAGCACGTAGTTGGCGAGTCGCTTGGTTGCATCGTCCCACGGTTTGCCGTTCACTGTGATCAATCCTTCAATGGTTCGGTTGCGGCCTGCCAGGCAGTCCAGCAGAGAGGTCTTGCCAGCTCCGGATGGTCCCATGATCACAATCCGTTGGCCGGGCTGTGCACAACCAGAGACACCGTTGAGGATCGTCTTAGTCTCTGTCGCCTTGGTCTGGGGATTCCTCACGTCGACCGCCATGCGTACATTCGGCAGCTGGATGAAGTGGTGTCTCGAAGTCGAAGACGAAGTTTCGGTCTCCATTGTGAATCAACAAGTGGCTGAAGTGTTGTGTTCTTACCACCGACAGTCTCATAGATCTGACAAATGTGGTAATCACTCGAGTTTGCCAATGACAGCACAGGAGCGATTATTCAACGACCAATCAGAGACGTGATGATGTTCTACAAAACGAAACGAATAATAGACGGTCTTCAATTGTATACTGTAATGTAGTACTCCCTCCATTTCTTATTCCCTTAACTAAATAATACCCGAGGCGGTAGTTCATCGGGAGCCACGACGTCAAAGACTGGCGTTTCCGGGTGAGCTGACGGACTTATGACCAAGAGGATCACCAAAGAGAGGTATGATAGTGGGTCTGTGGTTTGCAAATGTTCGTGTTTCAGCATCCATCAGTGCGGCAAATCGTCGTAACTGATACCCTGCCAAGTTTAGTACGTTTAAGTATACCCACACAAATCAGTTCTGGGTGCAAATGTAATCCTTGCAAATTTGATTGTGCCTCAAAATTCATCTGGGAATCGAATACAAACAGCTTATCAATATGGCTGGAGTCACTGCAGCAATTTCGCTCAAGCCCACTCTACTACAAGGAGAAGCTCTTCACGAAGTCATCCAGGGAGTGACTATCCTACTGCTTCTGTGCATGGGACACTTGATGTTACGGCCTACCGAGCGGTGTTCATCCCTTCTATCGACAACTCAATCCGTTCTTCTGTTGCCGCCTTTGACCTTCCGCTCGCCGCGATCGACACGATTACACGGAGCGACTGGACAATAACGCTGGAATGTAAAGATCGACGTACGATTCGTCTCGACACGAGCAATGCGCAGTTCGAGTTCACTGCGCGCGCAGCTTGCATCTTTTGATACTGCGCATGCGGCCACCAACGACGGTTGCTGCGCTTTTCGCTTTTGAATATGCTGGGAGATTGAAACAAGCAAACTCGCCATGCGATGGGTGGCTTGTTTACTCGCCTGTGGCAGACTACACGCGACTTGGCTTTGTGAAAACCAGTAATCCAAGTCCCTCGTTCCGGTTGCTGAAGAACTCAGGTTTCCGCTTCTCGCCTACGTATCCCCAACTGATGATCGTCCCATCGCAGACGATAGAAGACCAGCTCGTGAAAGCGGCTCGTGCTCGAGTGCACGCGCGTCTTCCGGTCGCTGTGTGGCGCCATCCAGTGCACAAATGTGTGCTTGTGCGCTCAAGCGAACCCGATTTCAGGTTGTTTCACCGACGGGACGAGTCCGATGAGTTTCTACTCCAATGCTACAGAGACGCGCCGAATAGCGATCGGAAAAATCCGATCCCGTTGAATATTTTCCTAGTGCGTTCGCCTTCGTTTATGCGAATTGGCGAAATAGGTATGACGTTTAATCGATCTTTGGTGCATAAAATCAGCTAACGATGTCCCAATTGCTGGTCCCTGAAGCTGTGACATCAGCTAGTCATTATGACAACACAGTCTTACGGACGATAAGCCTCAAGAGCCACGAGGCCGTGCGCGAATGATTTCAAGGCCTGAAATGTGCCAGAGTGATGGGGTTAACCATGAGTCGTGATCGATTTGCTGACTTCTTTCTCTGAATTTTGGTGGGAATAGCTCTGATCAACAGCGTTGAAGATGGCGATCGCCATCTTCTATCTCGTCTTGAGAGTAAGAGTTTCTGTTCTTGTATGCTCGACTTGGCGGTTCTTAATTGACATCCTGGTCGTTTTCTTGGCGAAGATACAGGATGCTTGGAATCCAATTTGGACATTTTATCTGGAGCTCGTGAAATCGCCAAGACTATAATGATACTGGGGCGTCTGTTTTAGTGCACAGAGCTGGTGGCAGAGACCGCACAGCACAACTTTCCTCGTTGACTCAGTTGATTCTGGACCCTGAGTACCGCACGATTCGTGGATTTGCATCCCTCGTTGAGAAAGAGTGGTGCTCATTTGGACATCAATTCGCGAATCGCATTGGAGTTGGGAAAACTCCAGCTGAAGATCCGAACGAGCGATCTCCAGTGATGCTGCAATTTTTGGATTGCGTGTGGCAAATGATGCTGCAGTTTCCAACAAGCTTTGAATTCAACGAGAGGTTGTTGATTCACATCAATGACGCGCTGATATCCGGATTATATGGCACATTTTTGCTTAACATGGAAAGAGAGCGTGTAACTGAGAAGTTACATGAACGCACAGAATCTGCGTGGACTCCTGTTTTGAAGGAGCCTGAATCGTTTTTGAATCCGCTTTACTGTCGATCAACTGATGTCCTATATCCCCGCGTTAATCCCAAGCATATCAGTTTGTGGGAAGCGATGTATTATCGCTGGGACTCCAACAATCGCCCAGATCATTTTGATGGCGATATGTGTAACAATTCTGGCGTCATTTTGTTAGAATCTGGAACAAATGGTGATTGATCACCGAACTAAAGAGATCGCAATGCACATTAGTCGAATTGGTTTTCGAATTTCACTTACATAGAGGCAAGATGGCTGAATGCAATTTTCCTGAATCTTCATTATGAATGATCGTTATTAATGCTACGAGCGCTAGCTTTGGTATGTGGTTAACATAGTCCGATAGCTGCACTTCTTCAGACTATGGTACTGGCGGACAATGGAAAATGCCTCGTTATGCGACGAACTCGAATCGAGCCTTTGAAGAAGAGTGAGCCCACCGTACAACTCTTCTACGAAGTTGGCGTGAGTGTCATCGGATCAAACGCCCTCAACTGATCGCTGGATGTTCTCGCATGACGGTGAATTCGTATTGCCAAGTGGATCGTCAGAATATTAGAAATGAGCTTTTCTATCTTGCCTTGAGCTCTTAATAGTGTAGTCATCGAACGCCACCTGAGCTATGTTGCTCAAGCGATCGTCAACGGTTTCGAAGTATATCGGCACCATATAGTCCATTCGCGGTCAGTCTACCCCGGTCTTTGCCAGCGCATTCAACCAAAATTCCTCAGCTCGGCCATCCAAGCCGCACCACAAGCGTTGCGCATGATCTGTGCACGTAGCTGTCGCCCTTGTTACAGTGCTGTGCCAACGAATCCGCTGCCTGCTGAGGTAGGTACCGGTCAAGTTGCGATGAAATGGTGTCAGCGAATGCTGGCGGTTGGCGTACCAGACAAACGCCTTGTCTTGCAAGCGTTTGGCTCTAGTGCCAAGGAGGCTCAACTTATTGCCACAGCGAGCCTGAACGTGTCCGTCCTTTAGCGACCGCGTTCATGACAATCGAGCAACATTCTCAGTCTGAACAATCCACGAGCTGATGACGTGTTCGAATCAAGCGCTCTCTTGTGACCGAGCCTCTTGCGTCGATGAAAGATCGCCATCTCAGGGTTAAAGCACTAGGAAACTGTTATGCGTTGAGGATACTGTTCCACTGAACGCCATAATTAATATCCATCAATTTACAGTGAAACCAAATGTACCCACAAAGGATTTTTTTACTGCAAGTAATCGCCTTGCAACTGTTCAGTACGTTCTAGTTATATTACGTACTGTACTCTCACTTTCGTAGTTTACGAGTTCAACGAGTAAGAAATCAGATCCTATTTCGAGCAAACTCAATCCCTGTGAATGTGATCATGGCACCAGAAGCTTCGAAAGGGAGAGCATTTTCGTCCTCATGGCCGAACCGACGAAAGCGGTGCCGCTGGCGTCCACGCTGCTGGCTGGCGAGGTAATCGGCGAGGTTATCAGTGATGTTGTCAGCGTGCTGTATTCGTCTTCTGTGCGGGGATCCCTGTGTGTCACGAACTACCGCATGATGTTCACACCATCGGACCTTTCGCTCAGCAGCCTGATCCGTCCTCGATCTTCGCACATCAACAGGATGCGTCCTCCGACTGCAGCTCCGCAAAGCAATAAATTCAATCGTCCTTATGCTGTCGCTCCGACCAGCATCGCTATACGTCCGTCTGCTGCCGCCTTTGATTTGCCACTGGCTGTGATTGACACAATTGGATTCAATGACTCGGTCCTTACGATCACATGCAAGGATATGCGCATCATCCGTCTCAATATGGGCAGTTCGAGGCTAAAGGAGTCCCCACGCTTGATCAAGATGTTGATATTGCGCGTGCTACCACCAATATCGGTTACCGCTCAATTCGCGTTTGATTACTCGACGGCTCTGAAGCACGCCAATGTGTCGAAAGGCGAAGCCACAAACACGAATGGGTGGCTCGTGTATTCACCAATAGCCGACTACGTACGCCTTGGATTTATTGGGTCCAATACAGAGAATAACCGCTTCCGACTGCTCAAGAACTCCAGCTATCGCTTCTCGCCGACGTATCCTCTACTTATGATCGTACCTGCAGCAGTGACGGAAGACGAGCTTGTAAGTGTGGCTCGTATGCGAGTGCATGCACGCATACCTGTCGCTATCTGGCGCCATTCAGTGAACAATTCAGTGCTTGTGCGCTCGAGCGATCCCATTTACGGTTTTTTCCGCAAGCGATGTGCACCGGATGAACAGTTGCTTCGATGTTACCGAGACGCAGCGAATGTCGCTCGAGATCATAAACTCCCGTTGTACATTATGTATGCACACGCGACTTCACTCGTGAGGAGCGGCAGTCGAATTGGGGGGAAAGGTTCGAACGCTTTGTAATTATTTCGATCGACAATGCCATGAAGTATTTTAACGTTTGATTGTCTTCAAAGGTCTTGAAAGCTTGCAGAACTACGACAATGCAGAAATGAGAGTGATCGTCATCCAGAGTTATCAATCTATGAGGAAGTCGTTCGACGCCTTAAAAGGTAGTAGCTAATTTGTCGTGGGTATGGTGATAGCGAAGTGCTAAGTGGTCTATTTTGTGCGCAGTGCTCGCCAATTCGTCCAAAGATGGAGATCGTAAATACTATCATCGTCTTGAGAGTAAGTGTAGTCATTGCGCTCTCATGCAACTGGAGCAAAGGCTTTATCGGTTATTTTTCTTTTCTTGCAGGTACGGAATGGTTGACGCACATCATGAATATCTTAACTGGAGCTCATCGCATTGCTCAAACGTTGGACGATACGGGAGCATCGGTTTTGGTTCACGGAACTGAAGGCTGGGATCGCACAGCGCAATTCACTTCGCTGGCTCAGTTGATTCTGGATCCCGAGTACCGTACGATTCGGGGGTTTGCAATTCTCATTGAGAAAGAATGGTGCTCGTTCGGGCACAAATTCATGGATCGTATTGGTGTAGGAAGCGACCCGACATACAAACCAGCTGAAAGAGCGCCAGTGATGCTGCAGTTTTTGGATTGTGTTTGGCAAATGACGCAGCAATTCTCGACAAGCTTTGAATTCAACGAGTCGTTTCTGATTCATATTAGCGATGCACTATCATCGGGGCTTTACGGCACTTTTCTGTACAACACGGAAAGAGAAAGATTTACGGAAAAGTTATTTGAGCGGACTGAATCTGTATGGACGCCTGTCTTGGAAAACCGAGAAGCGTTTCTGAATCCACATTTCCGTCCCTCGAATCGTGCTCTGTATCCTCGAATTAATTCCAGGCGAATTGTTCTTTGGGAGGCAATGTATTATCGATGGGATCCTGAAAGTCATTTTGAAGATGATGATGATAATGATAATTTCGTCAACCAGAATACTTCCAGCTTGGCGGGAACTGTACCAACATCTTCTATAGCTACTGATATATTGGATGACGAAGACCGCGGTGATTCGTTGCATTTTGATCTATCCGATGTCATCCTCGATGAACGTGTTATTACTAAAATCATGCTCCGTATGCCTGCAAAGGAAGCCATTGCCGTTTTTAGAAACTGGATATTGGGACTCCAAGTAAAATGTGCTGAAACAAGTGAAGTCTTTTCATACACGCCAGTAATATCAGTAGCAATGGACTTAATCAGACAACGTGGCAAGCATGGGCAAGGTATTGTATATCACACTGATTGCATTCCACGAGACCTGCGTGATATACTGATCTATTGTGGGTCACCTTCGTATGAGCCCCCCACATTTGAAATTGTATCAAAAAGCAATTCTTCTTTTCGACTTTGCCGTACTTGCCGCAATGACTCAAGAAACAAAGA